>PVJH01004822.1:91466-120331 GCA_004026705.1 Nesogale talazaci | reverse complement strand
ATCTATCCTAAGTTTCCTATGTTTCCACCTTTACTGTACATCTCCTGGTCTAGCTGGATTTATGTGGTAGAATTGGGGTCATGATAGTGAGTGGGAGGCAGCATGGGAACTAGAGGAAGGTTGCATATTTCATAGCTCCTACCTTGTATCTTAACTGACTCATCTCCTCCTTGTAATCCCTCTGCAACCTTTTAATGCAGCAGATTTACGCAGTGCAATACGTCATTTGATTCCTCGGCTGCTGCTTCTACGGGATTGATTGTGGATCCAAACAAGATTAAATCCTTGACCATTCCAATCTTTCCTCCTTGAATCATGATGTTATCTGTTGGGAGAAAGACGAGGCTTTTTGCTCCTGTAAAAAGTTTCAATCTTGGGCTGAGCCCAGGGGGCGTAGTGGTGGTGCGCAGGACTGCGGCCCACTGGGATGGAGGTTCAATTCCAGCAGCGGCTCCACAGGAGCAAAGACTGGGTCTCCTACTCCCACCACCAGAGGGCAGTAATGCCAAAAACAAAAAAAAAGTTTCAGTCTCGGGAATGTACAAGCAGTTCTACCCTATGGGACCACTACGAGTCAGAATTGATTGGAAGGCTATGAGTTTGGCATTTGAGTTTTATCACTGGATCTGGTTACAAGGAGAAAGGAAAACCAAATTTCTGAGACTGTCACTCTTTAGGGAGTAGAAAACATCATCGTTCTCCTGTGGAACAGTTGGTGGTTTCAATCTTCAAACCTTGCAGTTAGCAAGCACAGCACATAACAACTGGTGGGTAATAAGCAACTGATGCACAATTGTTTTTGTTTTTAGGGCAGTGAGACTATCCTGCCGGATATCATGCTGTAATACAGGACATTCCACTTTGTGAAAATCCATAGACCTGTGTCATACAAACAAAGGAATTTAGCTAATACGTGTATATCTACACCAGTCCTTCCATTTTATCTAATGGACCACACTAGTGCAAGATGTTACTAATCAGAGAACAGCAAAAAAAAAAAAGGCAGAAGAGGGAAAAATGAGAATGTTCCAGTTAATGAAGAAATTTTCTCTAACCCTAAAACTTCTCTGAAAAAAAAAGTCTAATTTTTTTCAAGCCAAAAGAAGAAATGGATTTGGAACTCACATATACTTCTTAAGTTTCTCGCTAGCTTTCCTGACAATGGAATTCATATTTACCAAATACTCATAACACAACTATTCTAAGAACTTCTTATCCACTGTGCATTTAAAACTCAAAATAAAACTTCAAGGTCAGTGCCATTGCCATCCCTTCACAGATGGAAGAGGAAACTGGAGCGCAGAATTGGAAAGAAAAACCTGCCCAAGGTCACACAGTTATAAACGGCAGAGCCAGGATTGGAACCCATGGAGACTAGATCCAGAGAACTTGTTTGTGCATTTAACCACGATGTGAGACCTGGTGAGAGCATAGTGGTGAGATAATAGCAGGAGATCTTCAACATTTAAAGCCAACAAATGAGGCTCTAACTGCCTTCTTATTCATAGAATTCAACTTTTGCTCAGACACTCCATCTCTGTCATCCTTTCTCCACCCTTAAAACCTTTGCTCTTCAAATAAGGATTCCTGATTATATATGGGTTAAGTGTTTCTCTAACAAAAATGTCAGAGCTCTAAACTGACCCAGGAGTTCTTCAAAAGAAACCTCTGGCAATCTGCTCCTCTAAAGATTAAAACAGAGAGAGAGAGAGAGAAAGAGAGAGAGAGAGAGAGAGAGAGAGAGACACTACTGCCCTTAGGTTGGATCTGACTCATAATGACTCTCTGTACTGTTTGCAACTCTGTAAATCTTTAGTGGAGTAAATACCTGATCTTTCTCCTGTGGAGTGGCTGGTGGTTTGAACCACTGCATTGAGGTTCGCAATCCAAGGCCTAGCCCTAGGGGACACTTCTACCCTGTCACATGAGGCTGCTCTGGACCTAACACACAACACTCAACAACAAGATGTTCTTTTCCTGACGTGAGATCAATTAGCCACATCGATGGGTTTCTCCTTCTCCTTCTCCCATCCTCACCAGCTCAGCCTCTGACCTGTGGCCAGAAAGCACTGGCAATTCAAACATTGGTTCCAGTGCACCCTGGTGACTTGTTGCTGTGTGAAATCACATCTCCTTCATACGTGTCGTTCCTTGCAGAGGTGGAAAGACATCACATGCCATTATCGGCGTTAGCAGACTTACGAGTGTAAATAAAAACAAATGCACCTCTATTGACTATAGTTACCATGCTCAGTTTCATGCACTGTAAGTGCTTCTCATAAAAATAGATTGGTTGGAGTGAGCGTGCATCGGTCCCAATCACGACGCAGCCTGCTTCTGTGGCGTATGTATTTCAGTTAATGCTCCCAGGCTGGCAGGAGAAGAGGCACACCACTTCACTGGGCTTTCAGGCTCCATTTTCAGCCTAAATGCTCCAGGTAGGTGTAACTGTTTATTAGTGTCATGAAATGCATCTGGCGGGCAAAGTCTAGCCTTCGCGGAATAGACTGGAGAGCAATTGCTGAGAATTGTTTGGTTTGGGCAGAGAATTCGAATCCTATGGAATGAGAGCCCAACACCAGTCCATCAAATGGATGCCATCCCATCAGGACCAAATACCAATCACTGCTCAGTTCGACCTCTGGTCCCTAAAAGGACTGTGCCTCAAAACAGGCAAGGTCCTTTCTCTGGTCGGATCATTGCTGATCCCTTTAGTTAAGTTGGCATCAGACTAGCTGATTCAAAGGTCAGTCCAATCACTGAAGCAGCCAGCAAACATGCAGTGCGCACCAGTGGAGTGGTGCACCAGAATATGGTCTAGGGGCTGAGCTACAGCACGAAGCTGAGTCTTTGCTCCTTTGAGGAGCCGTGGCAGCAGTGTAGTGGATCACTTGTTGGACTGCTAACCAAAAGAGCAGGAGTTTGAATCCTCCAGCTGCTCTGGAGGAGAAAGGTGAGCAAGGTGCTCCTGTAGAAAGTTATAGCCTTGGAAGCCCAAGACAATGATTAGTTCTTTCCTCCCTGTGAATCAGAACCCAGTCAATGGCAGTTGGTTTGGTTTGGGGTTATTTGTTTGTTTGCTTGCTTTCCGGCTCTGTGAAAAACTTCCATTCTACAAAACAGGAGGTTTGACTCTGTGTGAGGCACATCTTTGGAAATCAGCTCTTCCTCAGCCACGTGGGCTAACTGCCCCACAGCTCTGTTGGGAAAGTTCACTGAGGAAACTGATGCCGTGGATGTGGCCAAAACACATAACAAGCAGGGTATGCACGGGCCCACGGCATACACAAACGTGCCTTCCCGATGAGCTGCAGTGAACACTTTCCCCTGTCTCCTCAGACCAAAGGGGTGATGAAGCCCATGGAAAATTGTTCTCCACTGATTAAAACATAAACGAAATTATGTCTGTGTGTATATTGCTCACTATCAGCCAGAGCCTACCATTCTTCCTGGTTCATCTAACCCTGAGACCAAGGCTAGTTACCCAGTAGGCACTGAATCAGCATCAGGCATGATCATTCTCACCATACTTACCAGATATGTCTCCGTGCCACTGCAGGCCCTCTCAATCCTTATTCCAGCCCCATACATTCGGTGCGACCCCCAATGGGCTCCCAGAGGTATGGCCTAACAGCCCACTTCCCCCTAGAACTGGATCTAAGGCATCTCACCTCCCTTCTTAAGGTTTCTCTTGTCTTGGCACCCACCTCTATAGGCAGCCTGAGTTGACACATCAGAGTGAACCTCTAGCCACGGGCTGTAAAGATGAACAGATGGCTGTATCTCCCTTGTCCATCCTGAGCCCATAATCCTGAGACATATTTCATCAGACTTATCAGATGAGTCTATGAAATCCAGAATGGCTCAGTCATCCATAGCCATGGCCAACGCAGGAAGGCATCCTTGTTTTGACAAGTCGGCCCACCTTACTTCACTCTTCCTGGCCCTTATCCCTATCCCCTGAGGTCATTCCCCCAATAAACGACTCAGCAGCAAGCCATTGATTTCAGGTTCAGCTCTCTAGGGACTTCAAGGGGTGGGACCTTAGACTAGCACACAGTTCACATTCAATAAGTATGAATTGACTGATTAATTAATAACCATATGAACAAAGCCCCAATCCCACCTCCAAGAAGTTTGCCATTGAATCGTACACAAAGCCAAAAAAGAACACAAGCTCATAAAAGAACTTCTAGTTGCCTAACTCCTCCCTATGGATAGTGATGTGGAAGATTCCTCTCCTAACACATCCCTGCTTCCCTCCACCAACAGGGTTAGCTGCCAAGGCTCTTACTCGCAAACAATGGGATCCACTTGGGATAATTTCAGAAGAAAATCACTACATTAAAGGGTATTAGAGAACTCAGGTTCTCCAGTCTCTGGACAATAGTATCCAATCATATCATGATGGCTTTTCTAGTGGGGACAAAATGGAGGGGTAGGGGGTGTGTGACATAAGAGACAGACTCTGCTAGCTGAGCAAGAGCACTAGGCCATCATCTGGGAAATCCAAGATGCACACAACACCACATTGGCCTCAGTGTTGAGGCAAATACAAGTTCACCCCCTTAAAGGGTCAGGGAGAAAGCACTGGGTGGATCAAACCTCAACTACTGCTTGGTTCTATACTCAAACTCCAGGTCTACTGATAAGGGAGTTGGAACAAACCTGAGAGCTTTGGCACAAGGAATACATAGGCTCTCAGAAAGAGGGAAGGACTAGTGTGCAGAGGAAGCACAGATTGACAAGTGGGATATACCGAAGATAAAACACCTGTGTACATCGAAAGAATTCACCAAGAGAGTAATAAGAGAGCCCACAGACTGGGAAAAACATCTTCAGCAATCATGCATCAGGCAGACCTTATTACTAAAATCTATAATACTCTGCTAGACTATAATAAAAAATTTTTTTAAATGGCCCATTGAGGAGGTGGGCAAAGGACCAGAACAGAGGTTTCACAAGGGTGGAAATCTGAATGGCCAATGACCAATATGAGAAAATGTTCCCTGTCAGGGGAGCCAGTCCCTAACAAATCATCTCGGGTCTGGTAGGTGCAATTGTACAGCAATCATAAGTAAAGATTATAGTAAAGTCATAGATAATGAGATAGACAGAAGAGAGATTTAAATAATGGGAGTCAGACAGGGTAGCATACATACCTCAGCCCTGCTTGGTGGTCCATATGGAGATGTGGAAGGTGGGAGGGCAGGAAAGAGGAGTCAGGAACCAGGGGAGAGAAGGCCTGGAGAGAGAGGACAGGAGAGTGAGATGAGACAGGGGAGTGGGGATAGAGGAGAGTGCCAGGAAGAGTCTTTATTGCTAACCAAGGCTTATATACCTTTGGGGGAATGACGTGCAAGCCCCATAACTGCATGTAAGGACATATATCACAGGAAGAGGGTATGCTACAGGTAATACAGTAATGAGGAGGTTGATCTTAGGGTATACACTCAATAGGCAGGAGAGGGATTGGGGATACACATGTAACAAAACAGATGGACCCTAGATTCATGATGGCAACCTAACCTTGATTGTCCTGGACCTGGAGACTTGATTTAGCCAAAGCTTTCAAGGGAAGTCATCCATTGTCCTTAGCCACTGAGTGAACCCCACCTGTGGTGGGACCAGACAGTAGTTTGAAGGCTGAATGCCTCCAGGGAAATCTCTGAGCATCTGACCTCCCACCAAGTGCTGACAAACAGCTTCTAAGGTTTGGCATATCTTTGGGGGAGACAAAGCTGGGGTAAAGGCTTTTTGTATCCCACAGCTCCTGATCATAAGAGAAATTCAAATTAAATCAACTTGGAGATACCACCTAACACCCTCAAAGATAGTCCAACTCAAAAAATCAGAAAGCAACAAGTGTTGGAGGCGCTGTGGTGAGATAAGAACCCTCATCACTGCTGGTAGACATGCTGGTACATACAACTACTATAGAAATCAATTTGGCGATATCTAAACCAGATGGAAATTGACCTATCATAAGACCCAGCAACCCCCCTAGTGGGCATAGCCCCAGAAAAGGCAAGAAACAAACCATGGCCAGACATCTGAGTTCCAATGCTCATCACAGTGCAATTCACAATCACAGAGTTGGAAACAACCTAAATTTTCATCAATGAGTGTGGGATGAAGACAGAACTTTTTCACAATTATTATACTCTATAATATTAAGCAAACTGTTTACCAGCATTTGATATGGAAGCTAAGTTGGCTGTTCTCCCTGTGGTTCCCAGTTAAGAATTTTGTGTTGTCTCACAACAGAGCTAACTCCCCTACTGTTAGGATGATGGCTCCCTTTCTTTGAAGCCTGTGGGCAGATTCACATGCTGATGTTAATGATCTCTAGCCTAACCTGTTTAGCCACATCCAGGAGGCTGGGATCTGGTCTTGTCACATGGGACCCTGATAGCTCCCTTTCCTATGTGCACATGGTACAACCCCTTCCTGTGACCTATGTCCTTGCCTGTAATTAGGGATCTGGCTTGGCTCCAGAGGGTATATAGGGATGGGACATAGGATAGAGGCTCTTTCTCCTGCCTGTCTCTCTCCTGCCTCTCTCCTGCCCCTCAACAGAGGATGCTCTCTCTCATGATGTAATCCCTTCCCCCACTCTCTCTCCAGGTGGACCATCTAGTGGGGCAGAGGTGAGCATGTACCATGAAACGATATATGTCTGACTCTTATTCTTTCATGATCTTTATATCATTATTATAATAAATAATAATTATCGCTGCACAACTGCCTGCTGAACCCTTGTTGTGAGTGTATCAGAAACTGGCCACTTCTGAGAAATGGGCAAATGGATTAAAAAAAACCTCTTGTACATACATACAATGGAGTGCTACACATCTCTGAAAAGCATAAAGCACATCATCACAAGTAAAATAAGCCAAGCACAAAAGGACAAGTACAATATGAGTTCACTAAAATATGTTTTAAAAGCACAAGGGCCATAAGAGAAATGCTACTAAATGCATAAATTCCCAGGGCGAGGTCTAGCCACTTTGCCAGGAGTCAGACCCAGCCTAGGGATACATACGGCTGCCAACTAAAAAGGAGGGGGGAGAAAGAAAAAGAAATAAGGACATGGGTAGGGAGGGAAAAGAAGAGAGAGGGATCAAATCTCAACCTGATTCCTCAGACTTGAAGGCAACATACCAGCATGAAGCAGCAAACTTACAGAGAGATATATGGGGCCCACCCCAATCCTAATTTTGTGATCCCCTCCCCAGAAGAATGAACTGCAAAGGGCACCATTGAAGATACCACCCTGGGAGAGGGGTGGGTCTGCTCAGACCACAGGGGAGCAAACTAAGAGGGAAGGAGAGAAAGAATGAACTGTAATCCAGCCCAACATTCCTGTTCAGAACAGCCAATGCACAGAGACAACTGTAGGGTCAGCCCCACTATAAGACACAACATACCTTCACTGATCCATAGCACTCACTGGGGACACGGTGTGAGAATTGTGCCTGGTTTGGCCCATCCCAACTGGGACAAAATATGAAGGGAGTACAACAGAGCAGCAAGGGGAGCAAAGCCAAGAAGTCCTTGAGGAATCCCAAAAAATAGACGAGGAAGAGGGCTTGGTACCTCATCAGACTTAATGAGAAAATATATGGATCAACATATGAATAGACCTAGGACTATTCATAGCCCTTTTCCCCCATGTCTATAAGATAGCCAAGATGAGAAATCCTGAGGAGAAACAATGGGACCAATGATTGGGGAGAGGGGAGAGGATATGTGATGGGGGGAGAAGGACAGAGCCAACAAACCCAGGGATAAGGGACCAACAAGTGATCTAAAATTGATGCTAAGAAGGATATAGAATGCCTGGTGGGGTTTGATTAAGTGCCATGTAGCCGAGAGAAATTACCGAGAGAACATGATAGTGGGACAGGAGTAATTTAAAAGAAAACAGAGGCAAAGACATTTATAGAGGTGTAAATATAGACATATGTGTATATATATTTATATATATTAGTGTAATGATAGGGATAGAGGTTTAGAAATGAACACTGAGCCTCTACCCAAGTCCTCGCTCAACCCAAGAGCACTTTGTTCTAATAACTTGGCATTCTGTGATGCTCACCTTCCCAACACAATCACAGGCCATAAAATAGATCCATAAGCAAATGTGATGAAAAATGCTAATAATGCCCAGCTATTAGAAGATATAGCTCATCTGGGGTCTAAAAGGTTTGAAGATAAACAAGCGGCCATCTAGCAGGGAAGCAACAAAGCCCACATGGAAGAACCACACCAGCCTGTGTGATCATGAGGTGTCAATGGGATCAGGTATTAAGCATCAGAAGGCCCAAAACAAACAAGCATATGGATGTGAACGAGGGAAGCTAAAGTGAAGACCCAAAGCCCATTTGCAGACAATTGAACATCTCCTCATAAATGAACCAGCCAGGATGCAGTATAGCACTAGCAAAACACACAACATTCTTTCAGTTCTGTAATGCTTCTTTACCCCCCCACTATCATAACCCCAGTTCTGCCTTACAAATCCAGCTAGACTGGAGTAAATGCAATGGTATTGTTAAGAACTCTGGACACGTGGAACCCTGGACAGATAAAGCTCTCACGAACAATAACGGGAGTAGTGATACCATGAGAGTAGGGAGATGGTGGAGGGAGAAAAAAGGAACCTATCTCAATGACTGATGTATAGCAGTCCCCACCCAGCCACCACCAGAACTGGTGGCTGGCAACAGAAACATGGGTAAAGGAGACAGAGGACAGTGTAAGAAATGAAAATAATAATTTATAATTTATCAAGGATTCATGAGAGTGGGAAATGATTTGTTTTTAAAAAATACACCTCCTGCCTCGATGTATCTGGGACAGAAATACATAGCCTTAGCAGGGGGGTCAGACAAGAATGAGCCTGTATGAGATCTGATCTTTTCCAAACCCACCTCCTCTTAAGACGTCACCACAGTAAAGGCAGGAACCTTTGCCTCCTGCTCGTTGCTCATTCACACACTTGTCCCCACACTTTTCCCCCTACCCTTTGAAGGGATGTCCCTATGCTTAAATGGACAATTCTGGTTTGTTTGTTTGTTTGTTTGTTTGTTTGTTTTTGGGGGGGCATCACTGCTCTCCAGTGGTGGGAGGAGGAGGCCCAGCCCCACTGCTGGAATTCAACCTCCGTCCCAGTGGGCCGCAGTCCCACACACAACCACTACACCACCGGGGCTCAGCCCTTTTTCTGTTTGTTTGTTTGTTTGTTTGTTTAAATGGGCAATTCTGTACACAAGCAGTTTCCTAGGTTCTGACACCAAAGACCCAGTTTCGGAAGATTGAGGCAAGCCATCTTCCAACAATCGTCAGCCCCATGTACTCTTGCTCTGGAGGTACCGTCCTATATCATGCTAAACATATGAAAGGTCATTATGTCCCACAATAAATAGAAATGACCTGCTCCCATGCATGAGTGAGTTGGCTTGTGGCTCCTGAACTGACATAGTTCTATGATCTATACATTTAATTAAATATTTATTGCTTTTTCTTTTTCTTTTAAACCTTTGGTACATGATGGCTATTTCCACCCCCACCCCCATAGTGTGCAAATGTCTCCATGAGCCTCAGTAAACGTCCATGCGTTTCCATCTCAGGCACTGCCCTGGTAGCCTGTGGGGGTAAACGACTGAGTAATCTGGCTAGAAACAGCTCCAGAACCAAAGCCAAACCCACTGCCATCAAGATGATTCAGACTCACAGCGCCTCTACATAGGATTTCTGAGACTGAGGGTTTGTATGGGAGCAGATAACTTCATCTTTCTGCTGCAGAGTCCCGGCCGGTGGCTTTGACCTACTGACCTTGTAGTTACCAGTCCTCTACCTACTCCACAGCACCACCAAATCTCAGGGTTCTATACTTGAACAAGAACTCCAAGTTGGCCCTGATACCACGCTCTGAGAAAAGTTGGCCCTCCGAGAGCTGAGGGAGTGGGTGTAAGGCAAGCCTAATGTAACACTGGCTGCCTGGCAGTGATGACTGGGAGGGGTCCAGAAAAGCCCCTTTACAGAGCACATTTCCCAGAGTTCCGTCTATGTAAGTAGTTAAAGGATGTTGCAAATCCTAGCCTCTATGCTATGAGCCCTAGTGGCAGAGTGGCCAATCTCACGATCAGTGGCTCAAACCCTTTAGCCACTCTGAGGGGGGAAGTGAAGCTTTCTACTCCCATAAAGGCTTACATTCCCAGAAAGCTACGGGGCCAATTCTCTCTTGTCCTATACAGTCCCCTCAGTCAGAATCAACTAGCTGGCCGGAGAATTTGAGGGTGGGGTTTTCTTGGGGATTTTTTTGTTTGCTTCTTTGTTATACTTATAAATGTAATCCAATTTGGCAAGAGAAATTCCTTTGTTATGTTAATGAGACCATTGTCGTATAGGCTAAATCTTAATCCAGACACTCTTGATATAAAAAAAGCAGTTTAGGCATGGAAGCCGGAACCACTGTTGGGGTGACAGATGCCAAGTGAAGACCACCAAGGGACCAGGGAACTGATGCTGAAAAGAGACAAGGACCTGAAAGTCTTCCTCTCCAACTGGTACCCCAAATGTGGACTTTCGGTCGCCTATAAGAAAAACTCTTTCTGTCCATGAAAGCCATCCACTGTGGTCTCTCCAGTGTCCCGGAACTGAGAAGCACAGCCTGGTACACAGAGCATGTTCTTGTGAGTGGCTGTCCCATGGGCTCCAATTCTTGCATTCATGATCATTGGTGGATTTGAGCCCATTGTTGTAGCTGTTGTGTGATTCCTTCTAATGGAGAGAGTTTGCCTTCTAGCACGATATCCAGCAATACTCTACTGGGATGGATAGGGCTTTCATTGGCTAACTTTCAGAAAGTCTTGCCTCAGTCTGTCTTGGTCTGAAGTGCCACTTAAACCTATGCCCCATAGGTGACCTTCTTAGCATATGAAACACCGTGGTATAGCTTTGTGCATCAGAGCCAAGGCAAGCCTCCGCGGTACAACACTCGGGCCCTGGCAGAGTAAGCGTCATAGGATCAGCTGTGATGAAATTCTGCCCCTGGAACCATAGCTGCCTCCACTTCCAGAAAAACAGGTAGATTTTAAAGGACTCAAAGACTCAAACACACTGCCATCCATGGTGTCCACCTCATGGACAGGGCAGAATGGCCTCTGTGGGCTTCTGAGACTGAAACGTTTTCTAGAAGCAGAGAGCCTCATCTTTCTCCCAAGGAGAGGTTGGGGGTTTCAACATGCTAACCTTGTGGCAACCAGGATGCCACCAGAATAGTTATTATCAAGTAGACAAGCACGTTGGGAAGATGGCAGTTGCAGGAAATAGGCCTACTTAGTTTGGGGGAAAGGTGACCAAATGACCCAGGATGGTCTGTAGGGATTGGTGAGTGAAGGTGTGAGCAGAAGCCTTCTGCCTGAGCCTGGAGAGCTGAGCTTGGCAGGGACCCAGGGGGATATGCCTGCCCCACTATCTTTGTGGGAAGTGCTAAGGATCACCTGGGGGATCTCAAGTTCCAAGGGAGGGAGGATGTTCTGCCAATGATCAATTTTGACTCATAGAGCCCCTGTAGCATCCGCTAGACCTGCCCTCGTGAGTGTAGAAGGTTGTAACTCTTAATACTTTCTCACAAGGAACAGCTGTTGGTTTCAAACTGATCACCTCCAGCTTCGCAGTCCAACCTGTAAACATTACCCCATCAGGGTTCCTTAATCCCCAGGCTGGAAACCAAACAGCTAAATCTCCTGCCGCTGATTTCGTGCCAGCTCATGGAAACTCTATACAGGGTTTCCAAGACTATCGGTCTTCACAGGACAGCCTCGGTTTTCTCCTAAGAAGCACCTGATGGGTTTTGAAACACCAACTTTGTAGGTAGCAGCCCAACACCTAAGTCACAGTACCACCAAGGCTCCTTGGGTTAGAGAGGATCCAGTGACCTAAAGACTTCTCCCACCTCCAGACAGGCGGCACAGGCTCACAGACCTATTGGCAGCCCAGCCCTCATGGAACCAGGTCTGAAGTCTGAGGGGAGGGCCATGGGGATGGGATTGCTGTAAATAGAAAGGAAAAACTCAGTGCCCACAGCAAGGTCTGAGAACAGGAGAGGCAACAATTGCTTTAGGACAGCGTCTCCCACCATGTGCCTCATTCTCCAGGCCTTGCCCCCAATCAGGGCAGCCTCACTGGGGGCGCACAGAGAAGGTGGCGATGCCCACAGGAGAAAAGCTCAGAGGTACCAACCAACCAGAGGCTGCTAAGCAGTTCAGCCCTGATCACTGCCAACAGTCCAACAGAGTGTCAAGGCTGAGGGGACTCGGTGGAGGTGAGGTCCCAGGAGAGCAAGTCAAATCAAGAGCCAGGAAAGCAGGCCGCATACATATCCACGTGACCTGTAGGAACTCTCAGACCCAGAAACTAGGTTGCTTGTGGGAAGAGTGAATGATGGTGACCGACCAGATGGCCAAGTCTGAGGATCAAACAAAGAGCTTAAGGGCATTGGCCTTGATCTCCCCTGAATGGCAGATGTCTGGGGACCTTGCAGAGCACGGTCACTGAGCCTGCAGATGTGAACACAGAGCAAAAAGCAGTGGCCCACATGTACACCCCTGGCGCCTACAGACCGGGACTGGGAGATTTACCTGCATGAATGCCAAGAATCCTTCTCACACCTCAAGACAGGCGCAGTTCAGCTTTCGGCTGGGTCAACGGCCAGAGAGAATCACACTTTGCTCAAGGTCACCATGCCAGCACACAAAGGATCTTGAATGGGAGCCCACTTCTGTCTGACTCAGGGGCCCTGGTGATGGAGCGGTTATGTGTTGGGGCTGCTAACTGTACAGTCCGCAGTTTCAAACAGTACTTGAAAACCCAATGGAAGTAAGTTCTCCTTTGATGCAGATGGGGTCACTGTGAATTAGAATCGACTACACAGCCACTGGTCCCTATCTGAATCCAGAGCACAGGTTCTTAACCCTGTGCGGTCCATCAGCTCTGACAGCAGAACTAATAAGAGACAAGGAAGGTCCCACTAAGCACCAGGGGCTCTGAGGCCCGGAGTTGCACCCATGAAGCTCTCACAGGGGGACAGCCATAAGCCAAGGGGAACAAAGACCTGGAGAAAAGTGCCCTCGATGGGTTCTTTCGGACCCACAGCCTACTGAGCTCACAGGGAGTCCTGGCCTCCCTCTCCCCTGTTCAGACTCCAATCCAAGGAACCCAGGAGGCCCTCAGTTCAATGTGCTGTCAGTGCCCCATGACACCAGACCCCTGACCTCCACCCCGCACCATCCTGTCCACCCCCGGCACAGCCAGTGACCCATCCTGGGTGTCTGCAGCGACTCTGGCTCCAACACTGCAGGGCCTTGCAGCCGTGGGAGCAGATGTTCTCCTCGCACATGGCTGGGCTTGGAGCTCGGTGGTGATGACAAGCCTCATTGACCAGGGTGGACGGGCAGCTGCACAGAATGAGAAGGAGGTGCCAGCCCCCACCCCACCCCATCAGCGTCTGCAGAACCATTCCTGGCTCCCATCTGAGGCTGGGGGAAGCCAGGATACCTCAGACAGCTGGGCACACCCACCTTAACCCACCCCTCCACCTGCTCCCTGGCCACACCCCCAAGGATGTCACCAGCCCTGCACCTTGGGCAACCTTGCTTTCCCTTCCCTTCGCCCTCACTCTGTGTCTCTCAGCACTTGTTCTGCTGTGACTGACAGGGTGACCCTTCTGCTTCTGCAGTGTCATTACTGTTGTAGGGATTTATAATCATTGCTCAAAAAGACACCGAGCACATTCCAGGGAAGGGCACAGAAGAACAACTGGTCAGAGTGTGCGTGCCTGTGCCTGAAGAGAAGAGCTACACAGGATGTTTCTTTTCTTTCTGTACTTGACTGTTTCTGAGCTGAACTTGTATTTGAACTTGTGTTGTTGTTGTTTTTCTTTAGAGGTAATCAGCATGTCATGGCCGTAGGCCCTTTGTGCATGTTGAATCCTCCCTGCAGGTCACTCCTGAAGGGCACATGCTATTGTTGATCACCTCCCGCCCAAAGAAAGACATCAGTAGAAAGTAACAGGACATGTGGTCAGAGACCCAGGGAGGCAGGCTAGCTGAAGGAGGGTTAGAAATCTATTTGGGGGAAATGAAATTATCTTATGTATCTTATGCCACCTGCTTTTTTCTCTCCGCCCACCTTAAAATGCTCAAGAAGCCCCTTCTGGCTACACGTTGGGCTGAGATCCACAAGATCAGCAGTTCAAAACCCCTCACTGCTCCACAGGAGAAAGAGCTTGCTCCTTTTACAAAGAGTTGCAGTCTCAGGGGCAGCTCGACCTGTAGGGTGACCATGGGTCAGAACTGACTGGTGACAGTAGGTTTTTTTCCCTTCATTTTTTCTTAATGCTCTGAAAAGTCTTGAATTTCTGCCTCATTCAGCTGCAGCCAACATGCTAAGGGGTTTTGTCTGCTCTGAGACCTGACCTTTAAAAGGAGGAATACCCTTGTCTCCATAACCAAGGTCTCAGGGCCTGAGAAACTCTAGCTGACCAGAGAAGGGCCTTGGATTGATTATACCACCCTTCCCTATCTACACAACTCTCCCACCAATGCTGAAAAGTTCTACTTAAAAAAAATAAGAATTATTAAGTTAGATTCCCTACCTCTCTGTCAGGGCATGGTACTGTGGTGATTGGAGAGTTTCTGGGCTGTTGGAAGCTACCCCGCCAGTATTTCCAATCCAGCAAGGTCACCAAGGGAGGACAGGTGTCAGTGGAACTTCCAACCTAAGACAGGAGAAAGGAAAGACTTGGTGATCGCCCTGTAAAAATTATCCAAGGAGAGCTTTGAGAATCACAACAGAATAGTGCGTGAAATCAGCTAGGAGGAGTGCCTGAGGTTGAAAAACCACAACAGACTCAAACGTGCCAACGGTCATGACAATGGCACAGGACCAGGAAACATGCTTTTATACAGGCTGTTATAAGTGCAAATCAACCCAAAGGCAACTTCTAGTTCAACTCGATGAACTAGAAGGCTCTAATTCCTAGAGCGATTCAATGATACTGTCTGTGTCTGTGTGTGTGTGTGTGAGTGTGTGTGTGTGTGTTTCCATCCAGCTGGTGGCTGTCTCTCAGGCCCCCAAAAGCAGAGCTGCCTCAACTGTACCCATCAAGGGCATCCTCTCCCTGATTGTCTCTGTGAATGTCATCTCTCGGGTGAGGGATCTGTAGGGTAGCCTGTCACCTGGTTTTATAAAAACAAAGTTTTACCGGGAGACAGTTATTTCCATCTAGTTAGGAATCATTTATGCAGGCTTCCTCTCCCTGCAGTAAAGGTGAATAGCTGGGGTAGAGACCTTCTATGAGCAATGCTAACAAATAGTTATTATCCAAACCCCTGCCAGAGGCCAAGTTGTGAATGGTGCCCCCTGGCATGGTGTAGTGTGCAGCCTGAAAGAACGAACAAACAGTATAAGACAGGGTAACAAGCACAGCTCAGGGCCCCACAGGGCCCTCCCGGCACACCTATGCCCATTCTCAGAACCCTTCCCTCTCCCAACAGCCACCAGAATTCTCCAAACTCACCATCACTAAGGCCATTCCAACTCAGCCTGACCCCCTAGGAGGCCATCATCCTGGCCCAGAAGTTAGAATGCTGGGGTCTGGAGTCAGGCTAACTTGGAAATCGTACACAAATCTCCTCTGATGATCTTTCCTTATCTCACTTTTCTTCAAATCTGCCTTAATTCTGTTCGACTAATTGCTAACAAATCATGAATTTGTTACACCTGCAAATCTTTCTTGTAAAAAGAAATAATAGGCCGGACAGTTCGTAAATGACACTGTCCTGGCTGAGACAGGGACAAAAAACATTATGATGACAACAAGAGCTGTTTCCTTTATGATTCTGAGACCCCCCTCTTCTACCAGTGTCCTGCAAAATCTAGCCATTCTGGAATTATGTGTTACACAGCTAGTGACTACACTTTCAGTGGAGTGTTTTCTTGGGTCCCTTGTCTTTGACTCAAAACTGTCACTACATCCATGAGGGCATGATAGTTAAGAGCTTATCAGATGTAAGAAAAAAATGGCATCCTAGGGTTGTTCTCTACAGTGTCTTAACTGTTCGCCTAAAATTAATTAATAGCTGTCGTTATAGTGACAGTTAAATGCTTTTGTATAGTACATAAAACACAAATCTTCATCTCTCTGGTATCCTCTGCTTTCCAAAATCCATCTAATATCAGCCATGATATTCCTTGTTCATAGTTCTCTTCTGCATCAGCTTAGAATTTCTGGTAGCTTCCTGTCAGTGTCCTGCAGCCGTTGTTGAACTATCTTCAGTAAAATTTTACTTTCTCTCCTATTACTGGCATTGATCGATAATTTTCAGACTCTGTAGGGTCCCCTTTCTTTGCTTTTGCCACAAATATGAATCTCTTCCAATTGGTTGGCCAGGTAGCGGTTTTCCAAATTTCTTGGCATAGACTAATGTGTGCCTCCCAGACTGTGTCAGCGTGTAGAAGCATTTTAATAAGTATTCTATCAATTCCTGAAGCTGTTTTGGGGTTTGTTTGTTTGGGTTTTTTTTGGCTAATGCCTTATGTGTAGGTTGGACTTCTTCAATAACATCAGTTCTTGATACGACTTCTTGAAATGATTGGATGTCAACCAATGCATTTTGATAATGCAATAAAAGCTACCAGTTATTAAAAAGCTATGATTTTCCAAGGAGCATATCATACAATCGAGCTAATTCCAATTCACCGTAACCCTACATAAGGGTTCCTTATGGAAGCAGACAGCCTCATCTTTCGCCAACAGAGTGGCTGGTATTTTTGAACTGCTGAATGCATGGTTAGCAGTCCAACACTTCATAAAGAGACAAACTAAAATCCAGGTCTGCTGAACCCTATATTCTTCCAGTTTGGTTCAAACTCACTTATGGAGTCCCTACTGCTAGGTCCAGAACATGGGTCTGCAGGAATACAAATACGACTTGTACAAAACAAGTTCATGGGAAAACATCAGCCTACCACTCCACTTGTCCCCACACCTTCTATATATTTGGAATCACCAGGAGAGGTTTTCATTTGTATCTAGTTTCTTGACCCCCATTTCTAGAAAGTTCTGTTTGTGTAGGCTTAAAAAGAGACGCAGGAAATTTGTACTTCTTAACAACTCCCCAGAATAGAGGTAGGTAAAAGTAAACAGAATTGCTTTTTCTTTTTTGTTGCTTATTCTTATGCAACAGAACTTCCAAGTGTTTATGGGGGGTAGAATAGGGACAACCTTTTCAATTGTCCACAAACTTCTTGAATCCGCCTCATATCCCACCATTTCTAACTAGTAAGAACGCATAAGTGACATTAACTTTTAATATGGGAATCAGATAGCAATGTCTTTCTGATTATGTGAAAGACAGCAGATCGTGCAGGACCAGGCAATGCTCCATTCTGTTATACATAGGGCCTTATGGGTCGGAACCGATGTGTTGACACCTAACAACAAGGACAAATGTGAAAGGCATCGCTGGAAATGCTGGAGTGTTTGGGAACCCAATATTGGATACTGCCGCCTGTAGGATGTCTTTGGAAGTGATGCACGCCAAGAGAAGGGGTGGCAGGTGCAAGGAGCAATGTATTTGACAAGATCACCTCGGCTTGTAGCACTAGATTGATGTGTGTCTTCTGTACAACATGGTACAATGCTGCCTTCTCCTGCATCGTCCTCACAATCACTGCACCTACTCAACTAATCCATCTCCTTATGATCTCCTTTGCCCTTCTCAGTCCTCTCTCCTGCACCAACCATGATGTTCTACTCCCGTGATTGACACCTTCTGATGACATGCCCAAAGCAAGCGAATCAGACCGGTTCTGTTGGAGTCTAGAAGCTTTTCATTGACTAATTTTCAGATGTAGGTCATCAAGTTGCTCTTTCCAGTCTGCTTAGTCTGGAAACTTATATTGAAACCTTCCTGTCTTGGGTAAACCTGCTAGTGTTTCAAATACCAGTGACATGGTTTTTAGCTTCCTAGCAACACACAAGCCACCACAGTACAGCAAACTGAGAGTCATGTGGTTGACTAATATGTTAGAGGGTTAATAATAATCTAGAATCTCTGGTGGTGTCATAGTTAAATCTCTCAAATGTTCACCAAAGCCCAGTGGTTTTAATCTGGTAGTTGCTCAGTGGGAGAAAGATGTGGCCGTAAAGTCTTACAGCAGTGGAAATACTCTGGGGGCAACTCTAGCTTGTGTTCTAGGGTTACTATGAGTTGAAACCTCCTCAACAGCTGTGGGTTTGCATTTGGGGGCTCATACTATTCTATTTTCCCAAGGTATGACCACTTTAAAATAATTGTAGTGGAGAAAGCACTATTTGCCCAAAAGAATAGATCGATAAATCATTATTGGCAAAATATAGGCATCAGAAAAGCCGTTTGAGATCCAGAAGTCTCCTGACTACAAACAGTGCACAGCAGCTGTGCATAGAAGGAATGGGAGCCCAAAAGAGTCCTGTGAAGCATTGGCCAGAGGCTTTGTCCAGAGGGAGCAGGCACAGGAGGAGTCAGACCCTCCATCACTCACACAAGCTGCTGGTTTTGCTTCAGCTTTATTGAGTTGCAGGAAGGGAGAGGTCTGGTGATTTATGGACTTTATACTGGCTGACAGCTGGGCAGTCTGCGCCAGCCAGCCAGCTCAGGGCTGCCCAAGCTCCATGCCTATTCATCCTCAAATCAAGCAGTCAATTGCAGGAACTTCCTCCAGGAGAAGGGCACCATGATGTCACCTGGTCAATGAGTAACTGCACCAGACTGAAAAGCTGTGGCCTACTTGTTGATGGTAAAGAAAAAGCCAATCCCCCTTCACGTGGGAACCCGATGATCTAGTTGGGGAAGAGTAGTGTTAAATCCAAAGAGGAAATGAGTGAGCGTGACTCTTCTAAACTATACTCAGTCAAGGAGAATGCAGTAGACCACTAACAGTTGACCTAGATGACAGCTCATCCCCTGTCCCAAGTACTGTTCCAATCAACTCATTCAATCAGCCCACAATCAGCCCCCAGGTGAAAGGTGTGGTACAGAAAAAGACTGTGGCACAGAGATGTCAGATAATTTGCCTACATCACACAGCTAAATGATGACCTGAAATGAAATGACACCCAAGCAGTGGGATTCCAGAGTAATGCTGCCTTAGTAAACATTGAATGACTGGTTTTCCAAGGAGTTACTCTACTCATAGTGACCACATAGACGATCAACAGAGCAAAACGCTGTCTGGTCATGTGCTATCCCCAGAAGTGTGCCACTGGGTTTTCATGAGCTAATTTTCATAAACTGGTCACCAGAGGTAGTCTAGACACTCCACTGAAATGTATTGGACCCATGGCAACATGTAAGCCTTGCCAAACAGAGTGGCTGTGTCTGACACGCACTGGCCAAGAATAAACCCGCATGGAAGGGGCAAATTTTACTACTGAATCACCAATGCCCCGCATGGTGATTCACAAAAACCCCGCATCACCAATCACCCCACATCACAACCCCCCCCCCTCCGCATCACCAATGCCCTGCATGGTGATTCACAAAAACCCCGCATCACAAAAACCCTGCATCACAACCCCCCCCCCCCGCCCCCGCCCATGGAAGGGGCAAATTTTACTGCTGAATCACCAATGCTTTCCTGGGAGCCCGTAGCATTTAGCAATTTCCCTGGCAAACCCATTGTGACCTAGTTCAAGTTAGTAACATGACATCACTGAATGACGAGCTGAGAAGATGAGCTGTGGTCTCCCATTGCGTTTCTACCATTCATATACAGCAGGCCTAGAAAACTTCAACAGTTTGCATGAGCAGAACATAATCAAGTAATTAAGTGATGTGTTTTGAGTTGTTATCTTCGTGTTGAATATAACATATGTGTAGAAGGTAAAATTTACTTTTAAAATAATTTTATTGGCAAATACTTCACAGATCATACAATTCGATAGTTCAGTCATAATAATGACTTGTGCAAGTAACACCGCAATCAATTTTGGAACATCTTCTTCTTTCTCATTGTTAGTTCCCCATTTCTCCCAAGTTCCTCTACCATTATCTAGGTAATTATTAATCTAATCTCTATAGATTTACCTAACCTGATTTCATATACAGAAATCATACAAAACAAACAAGCAAACAAATGACAAAAGAAAACAAGCATGAAAACAGAAAATATTTCAGACTAAAACAACTTTTAAATGGTTCAAAAGGGATATCAAATAAGGTGTGACATTTTAACATAATTGCATTGGCCATAATCAATGTCACAATGCTCTCCATCTGATAGCAAGGTTATTCACACCCCTTGACTGTACTCAGAGGAAATCAATACGTGGGACTCTGCAAATAGATTTTGAACTTTCACTACCACGTAGCATTTTGCAAACCAGGTGCTCAGAATTTAAGTCTGATACCATCCCCTCCTCAAGAATTGGATCTTTTTATTTACAATCCTTGGATTACACAGACTGGTGTGCTTCTTCTGCGAGAACTTAGTTGATACCTTACTTAGATGGCTACTTGTTTGTAGAGAAGTCTTTAGGACTCCACACACTATTCTTTGTGATAGCTGGGCACACTTGGCTAGAACATGATTTTTATTACTGATCTAATTTGATAGCCAGCTCCAAACCTTCTTGAAAGTTTGAAAATCAGCCTTACGAGAGTGTCGCACACTACCTTGAGACCATACATCCCATGTGATGAGAGTTATACGTGGCCCCAATAAAATGACTTTTAAAAGAACAAAAACATACATCCCTAACAGGTCAAAGGATGAGAAGGTAGCACACCTGAAATTCTGAGACAGGTGAAGGACTGTTAGCTGAAAGAAGGACGAGCCATTACAAGGGACGTTTTTCAACAGACAAAGCTGGCTCAGGTAGGCACTGACTTCCTGAGGAAATATTGAGTTCCCCATCACCTCAGAAATCCAAAAAGGATTATACTTGACAAATGAGAGAGTGCAACTCCTGGTAGACTGAGTCAGGAACAAAGTTCTCCAAACTACCAGACAACCCCGACTATCGAGTCATGCAATCAAGTTCACAAGTTGTGGATTTTTATTGGGGTCTTTATTGTGGCGTGACATGGAGCCAGTTCTAACTCGTAGTGACCTGGTGTACAACTGAGCAAATGCTCACCCCATCCAGCGCCAGTCTCACAATTGCTTTGTCAGAGTTCATCAATGTCACCACGGAGCCAACCCTTCTCAGTGAACCTCTTCTTTTCCAGTGCCCATACTTTACCACGCAGCATGTCCATCCCCAGGGACTGACCTCTCCTGATCATGAGTCCAAAGTTCAAGAGACAAAGTCTCTCCCTCCTTGCTTGTAAGGAGCCTACTGGCTGTATTTCTTCCAAGACAGATCTGTTTGTTCTTTGAGCACTGTATGGTACTTTCCATATTCTTCTCCAGCACCCTAATTTAAATACATTGTTTATAATTTACTTTTCTTTATTTAATATCTAATTTTCACATGCATATGAGGCTATCAGAAATACCAGGGCTGGGGCCAGGCACACCTTTGTTCTCAAAATGGCGTCCTTTCTCGTCAACGTTTTACAGGGGTCTTGTGCAGCAGATTGGCCTAATGTAATGTGCTGTATGCTTTCTTGACTGCTGCTTCCTGAGCAGTGATTGTGGATCTACACAAGAAGAAACTCTCGGCAACTTCAATATTTTCTCCGTTTATCATGATTTTACCCATTGCTTGCAAGGATTTTGTTTTCTTTGGATCGAGCTATAATCCATCTTGAAGGGTGCGAGCTTTGATCTTCCTCAGTAAGTGCTTCCAGTTCTCCTCACTTTTTTTTTTTATTAAGATATCACTGCCCTGGTGGTGGGAGTAGGAGGCCCAGCCTTTGCTCCTGTGAGCGGGAATTGAACTTCCGTCCCAGTGGGCCGCAGTCCCGCGCACAACCACTATGCCACCGGGGCTCAGCCCTTCTCCTCACTTTCAGTAAGCAAGGTTGGATCCTCTGCACATAGATTGTTAATAAACCTTCGTCCAATCCTAATGCTATGTTCCTCTTCACATGGTCTAGCTTCTCAGATTATTGTTCCGCATACAGACTGAATATACAGGCTGAGCGACAACCTTTGGCAATGACGAAGTCATTGGCCACCTTTCCTGATTTGGGGCTAATGAAAATCATCCACTGTTTTAAATTTTATCTTGGGGGAGGGATTAACAGAAACTCTGACTACGAGACTTTGTTAAAATATCCTTTTTCATCTCTTTTCCTAATTTTGAACCATGCAGTATTCCCTCTTCTGTTCAAACAACTGCCTCTTGATCCACATAGATCTTCCAGAGGAGCACAATGAAGTCTTCTGGAATTTCCATTCTTTTCAACGTATCTGTAATTTGTTATGATCCGCACAGCCAAATGCCTTGACAAAGTCAATATTGGAAACACCAGTTAGCATCTTTCTGCTATCCTCTGCTTTCATTCAAGACTAATCTGACATCAGCAATGGCGTCTCTGCCTTGTTCCATATCCTCTTCTGAATCTGGCTTGAACTTCTGACCGCTCCTTCTCAATATAGTGCTTTAGCCATTTGTGAATGATCTTCAGCAAAATTTTACTTGCTTGTGTTATTAGTGATATTGTTTGATAATTTACACATTCTCTTGGGTTCCCTTGCTTTGCGTTGGCCACAAATATGTCTTTTTTCGGGTCTGTGAGTCAGGTTGCTATTTTCCCTATTTCGTGGCACAGACAAGTGAGTTTTTCAGTATTTCATCAGCTTGAAACAGTTCAATTTGTAGTCTATCAGTTTCTGGGGCTTTGCTAATGCTCATGCACTGTACTAATTACATTAGCTAATGCAATCTGCTAATGCCTTTAACTGTAGTTTGAACTTCTTCTAATACCGTCCATTCTCGACTATATGCCAAATTGTTGAATATGAACTAGCTCATTTTGATGACTGTATTTCTTCGAGCTTCCTTTGATGCTTCCTGCATCGTTCAATATTTTGCAAATAGAATTGAATATTCTAGCCTTCGGCTTGAATTTTTTCTTCCTTCTTGGTTTTCTAACTCTAGGCCTTTTAAATTTTCATTATTGTAATACTTTGAGTCTCATTTTGGCCTTTGAAAACTTCCGTTCAACTATTTTACTTCATCATTTCTTCCATGTGCTTTATGATCAAAAGCAAGTTCCAGAGTGTCTTCTGACATCGACTTCAATCTTCTCTTTCTTTCCTGCATTGAACGACCTTTTCATTACCTCGTATGTGATGTTCTTGATGGTATGACATCATTCATCAGCTCTTCTGTCATTAGTGTTCAACGAGTCAAATTTGTTCTCAAGATGTTTCTGAAATCCAAGTAGGATATGTTCAAGGTCACATTTTGACTCTTCTGGGTGAACTTATTTGAATTCTCTTCAATTTCAACCTAAATTTACATATGAGCAATTGAAGATCTGTTCTACGTCAGCTCCTGGTCGGTTTTAGCTGCTGATATTGAGTTTCTCCTTAATCACTGCTACAGATGTAATTGGTTTGCTTCCTGTATAGTCCATCTAGTAACATCTACATAGCATAGTCTCCATTTATGTTGCTGAAAAGTGGCATTTGCTATAAAGAAATAGTTGGTCTTATAAACATCTACCTTGTGATCTCCAGCTTAATTTCTATCATGAGGACTGTAATTTCCAACTACTGCTTTGTCCTGTATTTGCAATTTTTACATTCCAGTCACCAGTAAATTATCAGTGCATTGCATAGCATGTTTGATCAATTTCAGACTGAAAAAGTTAGCATCCCTCCATCTTTTCATCACTAGTTTTTGAGACTAACACATAAATCTGGATTTCCTGATATACATATAGATGTTATCCTATCACCAAAACTATGTATATATAATTTTAGGTGATAAATACAACACCAGGGCTGAGCCCCGGTGGCGGAGTGGTTGTGCGTGCTTCTGCGGCCCACTGGGACGGAGGTTCAATTCCAGCAGTGGGGCTGGGGCTCCTACTCCCACCACCAGAGAGCAGTGATGCCCAATAAATAAATAAATAAATAAATAAATAAACACCATTACTCTTGAATTTTTCATTCCTGGCAGAGTAAATCACCTGATTATCTGATTTAAAATGGCCAGTACCTGTTCATTTAGCTCACTAATGCCTAGGATATGTTTCATTTCATTTTTGACAACTTCAAAATGTCCTAGGTGCACAATTTGTACATTTGAAGTTCTATTTATTAATGAGTCTTTGCAGCTATTTTTTCTCATTTTGAGTTGTGCTCCCATAGCAAAGGAAGGCCTTCAAAGCTGTGCTCCTCTACAGCATGATGGGAGACTTTATTTTGAGAAGGCAGATCTTCCGGCGTCATCTCTCGAGCGCCTCCTAACCAGACAGGCTCCTCTCCAGCACCACATTTGACAATAACCCCCTGCTATTCATATGACTTACAGCATCAGCAATGTTCAGCTGCTCTTTTATCACAACCTACAGGAGAAAGAAGTAGGCTTTATCGTGTATATATAGGGCTTTTAAATATATATCTTATTTATAAGACGTTTTATATCTTTAGAGACTTGGTTTTCAGTAGTTAACTGATCAGGAGTGAACAGTCTTTTCCTTCGTCATGGTTTGTTCTTCATCTAGAAGCTCTGCTGAGAACTCTCACTTTGTGTGACCCTCCTGGTGTTGGGAAAACTGGCGGCACAGCTTCTCGCATCACAACCATGAGAGCCACTGCTGTACAACACCTGATAGACAAGTGGCGGATTAGCACCTTTACATAAGCGAGAAAACAGAAGCAACTGTTGTCATTGTCAGGTCCATCGAGTCAGTACCAATTCACAGCAGCCCTGTATGCAACAGAAGGAAGCACCACCTGGACCTGCCCCATCGCCACACGTGTTTGTAGGCCTCAACCCTTTGTTGCAACCACGGGGTCAATCCATCTTGTTGAGGACCTACCCACTGTTGACTGCCCTTCTACTGTGCCAAGGCTGGTGTCTTCCCAAAGAAAGCAGTATTGTTTTGTAAAAGCTTTGAGGTATATGTATGTGTGTGTTTGATATATTATTGTTGGAATATATACATGTGTGTATGTATGTGTGTATATATGTGTGTGTGTGTATATATATATATATATGAGAGAGAAAGAGAGTTGTGTGCCTGTGAATGGATTCCAACTCCTTAGTAGCCCTTCATAGATTCCCAGTACAATTTCCTAGGCAGCAATCTTTATGGAAGTTGATCTCGGAATCTATTTTCCCTTGAAGACATTGGCAAATTATGACTACTGACCTTTCAGTTAACAGCCAAAGCACTAATCATTGCACGAACCTGTCTCCTAGAGTATAGCTAAGAAATCCCTGTGCAGCAGTCCTACTCGATAGTCCATGGCAATAGACTCGATGGACACAACAGAGTAAACACATACTGTGTCTCCTGTGTGAAGATCTACATTTCTTCTACAGATGTTGCTCCAATAAGCTTTAAAAGCTTTGAAATAATTAAGATTGCTTCTAACTTTGACATTCTGTCATTTTCACCACAACACCTGTTGTTATGGTTAAATGTCTGGATCTTGTTTTCCAGCAGACATCAAAGGTCCAAATAAGCAATTGGGCTAAAAGGCATAGTGACCATATGAACCCCAGCCTCCATGACCCTAATTCCAAAAGAACCAGATAATGCCTGGCTAACCACGGCAAACTGCTCTGGATGAGAACACAATTTTAGAAAGAAAAAAATTCAACAGCCGTCAAGTCGGTGCCAACTCGTAATGACCCTATAATATGGGGTAGAACCGTCCCTGTGAATTCCCGAGAGTGTAACTGTTAAGAGAAGTGGAAAACCGAGTCCTGCTTCCATGGAGGCACTAGTGGCCTTGAACTGCTGACTTTGTGGATAGCAGCCCAACTCATAACCACTATGCCACCACAATAGGAAGTCCCGATTAAAGTGAGAGAGAAATATATAACAAGACTCAAAATCAGAAAAGAAGGTCAGGCTTACAAATCTGACAAAGATTTCTATAATTCTATACAAATGAAGAACTCAGGTGCATAATATGGACTTAGCCTACATTGGCCCAACAAGGCTGCAAAAAATTGCCACCGGGGGCTAATAAAAGACAACATTAACGGACATTGTTATGCCCCCCCCCCAGGGGATGATCAATAAGACCCTGTACTATAAATTAGTAGAGGAGATTTTGAAAGGGTGCCAACGTCACATAAACAACAACAATATCAAAACAAAGATCCAGGGATGGCTTTGGGGCTCGAACTACATTCTAGCTCCAATTTAAGAACAGTGAGTTCTTACACGATGGCCCTGCTCAACACTCGCCCTCGGGCAGGGGACACGGAAGATGTGGGTGCTATAGCAAAGCGGGGTGAAGAAATTAGATAGTGCCTAGCTATTGTATAAAGCAGCATCTGGGGTCTTGGCTCCAAATAAGCAGGAATCTCAGGGAGTTATCAACTAAGTTCACATGGAATAAGCACACCCTCATCAGTCACCAGGGGAACTGCAAATCATAAAATGTGAAGCCAAAGGAGAGATTCGTATCAGAGTCTAAATTATGAGAGTTCAGTTTGCAGGAGACTGTGGAGAGCAGTGGGAGCCCGAGACACACGTATGGTAACTGCATAGACTATAAGCCTCCAGTGAGCTCCTTCTATCAGAATGGAGGGGTGGGAAGAAAGTGGTTACTACACAGAATGCACTAGAGAGATGAGTATACAATATCAAAGGGATGATCCTGACTTGAACAGTTAAACTTTGTCAGTGGATTCCCACCCCGCATCCCCACTGCAAGCACACTGGCTTTAATCTTGTTTTCAACATTTTCTGTATTTTTGTTTTGGTTTTGGTTCCTGTTAGGATTTATCTCAGAGATGTTATGCCGTCAGGGGTCATCCTCTTAATGCTCTGTGACATCTTTTCCTGTTTTTCGGTCCAGGGTTGATGATCCTATTGGAACAACAAGTAGAATAAGGTTTCAGAGCAGTGGTGTTGGAGCAGGTCCAAAAGAGACAATGTCGAGGAGTCCAGGAAGAAAAAGAATGTTTGGAAACTGATTGTGGTGGCAATTGTACAATACTGCTTGACATGATTGAACTATGGAATGATATATGTATTAACTCCCAATTCCTAATAATTTAAATTTTAAAAAAGACTTCTGTAATCCCTGAAACACACTTTGAGCCTGGAATGGAACTCAAATCTGTGGCTCCGCTTTCAGCCAAATGATAGGCTTGTAAGGTGAACAGTCAGACCGGGAAATTCTGCACTCCATTGAACAATCAGTCAATCGAGATGAAAAGGGCAGTAACAAAGCTCAGAAGGCAGGAAGGATTAAAATAAAAGGACAAATGGAAACAAGAAACACAGGGAGAAAGTGAGATAAGTGCTATTAGCCCCTGGGGACCACAATCAATGTCACGAAACAGAAAGTGCATTAATTGTTGACAGAAACTCACTTTGTGCTGGAAACTTCCACCCAAATCGCCATTTAAAAAAAAATTTTAAGTACCACTTTGGTATTTAGTCAGCTCTGGCCCATAGAAAACCCAAGAGAACTAAGATACAGCCAGGTTCCATTGGGTTTGCAACCTTGGGAAAGTAGAACCCCAGATGCTGTTAGCTGGGCTTGAACTGCTAACCTTTGGGGTAGCTGTCAGGCATGTTATCTGTTATCCAAGGCACTCCTAAAATCTTATTCACTGTTATTTGGTAGTTACCACCCATCTCCACCAAGGATAAGATGAAAGGTGGTGACTTATCTCCATGCACCTGCCTCTGCATGTAGCCTCCTGAATGCCCTAAAGACATGTCCAGGAAGGAAGAGTGGGGAAAGGAGGTGATGAAGCATTATGCCATCCCTCAGGGAGACTAAAGTCTGAACCGATGCTTCTCCCCAGCATCTTTCCTTGAAGGAATCCTTCAGAGGGCAGAACATGCTCTGCTGAGTCCACCTGGTCAAAGGGTGTGCTACATAGGAACCAGAGTGTATGGATGGAGATGGAGATGAAGGCAAGAATGCAATTTACAGAGGAAATGAACATGAACCTTGTATGGTTGTGGAAGCCACTGCGGCAGGAGGAAACTCGCAGTCAGTGGTGAGTTGACAGAGGAGGAAGGAGAGAGTGACCACAGGTGAGTAGCACAGAAAGTGGAGGACAGGAAGGAGGAAAAAGAAATATGTGGGCAAGAGGGCAGGGTCTGTCTCAAAAGAACAGGCCCATGGAAATAGAAGATGCATAACTTGAGATGAGGGAACCTACTATAAAGATTTATCCCATCTTTATTTCCTCCTCTAAGCTCTAAATTCCATGCATACCAAGATGCATTGTCAGATCTGTCCCTAGCACCTCCTCAAAAAGCAATTAATATTTGTTTAATCAACAGACAGATAAGCGTAGGACAATAGTATCTACTATGACAGGAAATCTCCCTGCCTGCGCCAGGCTGAAACTGTCTCCTGTTTTAAATCACTAGTAGATTGTTGTCACGGGTAGGTGTCGTCAAGTCAGTTCTGAGTCATAGAAACATTCTGGAGAGCAGAACAAAACACTGCACGGGCTCCCCCGGGCAGTGCTACCCAGCTCCCCCACCCCCTGTCCCCTTAGCTGCTCCCATGCTTGAGTCCATTGGTGCAGCCTTTGTGTCAATCAGTCTCACTGTGGGTCTTCATTGTTTCTGTTGACCCTCTAGTTTGCCAAGTATGATGTTCTTTTCCAGGAACTTGTCCTTCTTGATCACCTGCCTCAAGTCCATGAGATTAAGTCTTGCCATCCTCACTTCTAAGGAGCGTTCTGACTATATTTC
>PVJH01004822.1:0-91366 GCA_004026705.1 Nesogale talazaci | reverse complement strand
ACTGTCAACTTTGAGGTTAGTCATCCAGTGCTTACTCATCGTCACCATCAGGGCTCCTTCAAAGTGACGTCTCTGCCATTTAACATTGTAAAGAGGTCTTTCACAGCAGGTTTTTGATTGTAATATGTTGTCTAACTGATTGTTCTTCTATGGATCTTGATGGTAGGTGGCAGGTTCAAGTAAAATGAAGTCCTGCACAACTTCCGCTTTCTTCCTTAATTGTCTCCACGTATTTATTGGTCCAGATAAGACTGATTCTGGGACAATGACAGCAACTCATTCATTCAACAAGTACCAGGTGACCCAAGCATTGTTAAAAACAAATTTTAAAAAACCCAGGTCCCAGTGAAGTCGTCATGAGATTATCCAATCATCATAAAGGTGAGTGAAATAAACAGGTCTATCAAAATATGAATGAGATGTGAGGGTAACAAGAAGTAAGATTCCCACATTTCTGATCGCCAATTTTCCCAGTTTCCCCACATAACAACATGTTGAATAAGCTAGAAAATTCTGGCCCTTCAGCTAATGATCCATTTAGAATACCTCGATGATAAAGGAACCGGGGGAAACTTCCCACACATCCTACACTCACAGGGGTCTTGTGAGGTGCCCTTGGCCAGAAAGGAGAGTACAGTTATCATCGTGCTAATCACAACTCTCTGACCCCGTGCTCAGGAGGATGTGTGAGAAGACAGACCGGGGAGTTACAGAAGTCAGATCTCCACTATTGACTTGCCCGTGCTTACGGGGAAAGTCCCCGGACTTCCCTGAGACTTCATGCTCTTGCTTGTGAAATGAGGATTCTAGTTGTAGCATTCCTTTAGGATATAAGAATTAGAGGTCAGAGATATAAGTGGCAACCAGCACACTGTGTAGCATAAGCAGACATGCAAGAAAGAGCAGTCGATGTTGCTATGGATAACTGGGAAGCAATTGTGTCCTCCACCCTCAGTCACCAACATGAGGGACCCTCCTGACACACGTTGCTGCCACGCCCCTTCGCTGGCAAGCATGCTCAGTGGCCAATACACCAGCGTGTCCTTCTCTGTGCTTTCC
Source organism: Nesogale talazaci (assembly GCA_004026705.1). NCBI lineage: Eukaryota > Metazoa > Chordata > Mammalia > Afrosoricida > Tenrecidae > Nesogale > Nesogale talazaci. Next base: position 90,307 of record PVJH01004822.1, on the reverse strand, counting down.
CCTCACTTTGTTTTCTCTCACTCTTCCTCTCTTATCTCTTCACATCGTTTCAGCGTTGTCCAGTATGGAACCAACAGGGCTGGGAGAGTGGCGTATGTATTGGGCTGTTCACCACAAGGTCATCATAAGGTCATCAGGTTGAAACTACTTGCTACTCTATAGGAGAAAGATGAGGCTGTCTACTCCCATACAGAATTACAACCTCAATACAACTCTGTCCTGGCAGGTCAGAAACGACTTGATGGCAGGGAGTTTGGGGTTGGCTTTTGAAACAAGAAGACCGGGGAGGCGATCTCAGGGTAAACTCAGCACTCAGTCATATCTCTGAGAACCGAGCTCGATCTGCCCCTTCCCTCACTGCTACAAGATGGAGGCCACGTTCCACTCATCAGCTCATCTCACACAACATCCAAAACACTCTACATAAGTGAGAGGGCAGTAAAATGTTATTTTCTTTTCATTCTTTTGACTGATCAGAAAGGAGGCATCTTTTCCAGCAGGCTTAGCAGTCTTGTTCTCAGGCAAAGAACACTCTAGACCAAAAGTTTCCAAACTTATTTGGGGGTCCCTTTTTTCAGAAAAATAAAGTACTTAGCACCTCTCTGGCAATTAAATATTGTGCATGATAGCCCATAACCCAAGATAAAGTGTAGACATCTGCTTCTGCAGCCCCCTCCCCTGGATCTTGCAAGCACCTGCAGGGTGGACAAGAGCTTGCACTTTAGAAACCACCACCTGAACTAATAAGCAGAAAAAAGAGGTTGAAATTAGTCTGCTCTGAGCACACTTTAAGTCTAACTCTGGATTCATTTGGCCCAGCTTGCTCCCTGGGTTTAACTGTTTGCACAGTGCAATGATAAAGGCTTAGTTATGCTTCTCTTTGCTTCATGTCCTATGACCAGCTCAGCTTCCCACGGTAAGTCGAGAGTCTTGATATGGTCTCCAGCATACCTATGTAAGCAGCTCAAACTATCAGGCCCAACATGATAGCTCCATGGTGTCCGTGCTCCTCCCACCACTTTGTACATTGTGTGGTGATATAATAGGTCATTAATAACTATAAGTATACTAAATATATATTTATGGATTATTATATTTATAATATGCAGATGACACACTCTGCTTGCTGGAAGTGAGGTGGACTTGAGACATTTGCAGATGAAGATCAAGGATTGAAGTCTTAAGTACAGATTCACGTTCAATGTCAAAAAGACTAAAACTGGATAGGTAACATCAGGATAAATGGAGAAAAGATTTACGTTGTCAAGTATTTCTTTTTGCTTGTCTCTACAATCCATGTGCATGAAAGCAGCGGTCAAGAGATCAAAAGGCATAGTGCATTAGGTAAGTCTGCTGCACAAGACCTTTTTAGAGTACTGAAAAGCAAGGATGTCATTTTGAGGACTAAGGTACCCTGACCCAAGACTTGGTTTTCCGTTGCTTCATTTGTACAGGAAATTGGGGCAGTGAATACGGAAGACTGAAGAAGAATTGAAGCATTTCAATTGTGGTTCTGTAGAATAATGTTGAAAGTGCCAAGAACTGCTAAAATTACAAAGCTGTATTGGAATAAATAAGACCAAAATGCTCCTTAAAAGTGAGAATGGCCAGTCTTGGCTTTATAAACTTTGGACATATTGTCAGGAGAAACCAATCCCTGGGGAAGGACATCATGTTTGGTAAAGGAAAATGGAGGGGCCACATAAAAAAGAAAGGCCCTCGATGAGATGGACTGATACAGTGGCTGCATCGAGGAGATCAAGTATAGGAACAATTGTGAGTATGTCGTGGACTGTTATACATAAGATCTCTGTGGGTTGTAGCCAACTCAATGGTGTCTAACAACAGTAGAGAAGCAGTCCATTGGACAGCATGGCTGTCTCTGACTCATAGTACCCTAGACACAACATGATCCTGCTACCCTCACAAATATTCATATGTGTGAGCACATTGTTGCAGCCACTTGGACCATCGTCTCCTTAAAGACCTTCCTTTTGCCCACCGACCCTCTACTTTTTCAAGAATAATGTCCCTTTCCAGGGACTGATCACTGATAACAGGCCAATATTTGTGACAGGAAAGTCTCGTCATCTTCATTTCTAAGGAGCGCATGGTTGTTTTCCTGCCAAGGCAGATCTGTTCATTTTCTTTTTTTTTTTTGGCAGCTCATGGTATAGTCAACATTCTTTGTCGACTCCATCACCCAAAGGCATCAATTCTCCTTCAGTCTTCCTTATCTATTGGCCAGCTTCCACAGGCATATGAAGTGATTGAAAACATCACAGGCTTAGGTCCAGTGCATCTTAGTTCTCAAAGTGACAGCTTTGTTCATTAACTTTATAAACAAGTCTGTTGCAGATGGGCTCAATTTACAAAAGATAGCATTTACAAAAAAAATCATTTGAAAAAAAAATCACTTGATTTCTTAACTGCTTCTTTCATGGGTTATGGATTCATGTCAATGAAATGCTCAATGAGGTCAATCTTTTCTCCACTTATCGGGAAATTACTTGTTGGTTCAGTTGTAAGAACTTGTGTTTTCTTTATGTTGAGGTGTAAGTCATATTGAAGGTCGACGTCTTTGATCCTCATGAGTCCTCTTCAATTACAGCAAGGAATGTTGTGCCCCTACAAATTGTAGGTTAAAATGAATCTGCCTCCAACCCTGATCTTGCAAACCCTAGTCTAGCATTTGTTCAGCATACAGATTGAAAAATATAGCAAAAGGATAAAACCCTGGCACACACCTTTTCTGACTTCAAGTATCTCAGACAAGAACGGGCACGTTCAGGGTGACATGACCATAGACATAGACAGTGTCTCCTTGTTCTGTTGGAACAATTGCCTCTTGGTCTATGGTCAGGTTTGGCCTGAGCAGTCATTGAAGGTGCAACTGGTGGTGTCTTCCTGTCCAGAGGAAAAAAGAGTGAATGAAATTGAAGGTACGCAGACACAATGAATCCAGTGGACTAGTGAGCCATGCAAACATCAGTCTCCACAACCCTGAAACCAGATGCCCTGCTACCACTACCAACTGCTCTGAAAGGGATCACATTCAAAGATCCTGGATAGTGTGAGAAAAACATGTGGAACAAAACTCATACTCATAAAAATAATCAGGCTTCCTGGTCAGACAAAGATTGGTAGAACTCCCAAGACGAGGTTCTTGGTCACCCTTCGTGTCTGGAAATGAGCTCACCCCCATAGCTCAATTTTCAGGCTAATAATAAAGCCAAAAGCCAAACTAACAATGCAGACTCCTTGTAGCCCTATGGGACAGAGTAGAACTGTCCCCTGTGAGTTTCTAAAACTGACACTCTTTACAAGAATGAAAGGCCTCCTCTCTCTCCCAAGGAGTGACTGCTGGTTTTGAACCGCTTGCCTTATTTATAGTTGGCAGGCCAACTTGTAACCATTACACCACCAGATCCAGCAGCTGACAAATCAATTTAAAAAGTCAGTAACACCCAGGAGCTATGCCCACTTTAGAATAAACAACCACTCGAGCATTGACTCCAGAAAAAAAAGTCAGAAGGTTTGGAAAAGAGAGCAAGAAACACAGGGAGGACGTGAAAGAATGATGTGGCATTGTGGTTGCGTTGTGGGTATTGCAATCCATGACGTGAAACAAGATGTGCCTGGATTGTTGAATAGAAAGCCGATCCGCTATGCAAGCCTTTGCCTAATTCACAATAAGAAGTTAAAAAGAGGTGAATAGATTTCAAAGAGTAGCTCAGAAAGACAAATTAAAGTATTCTAATGAAATGCGCAAAGACCTGGGACCCAACAAGAATTCTGGGTAATGATGATTACTTAGAGTCTCAGGTCCCTCTTTCCCTCCCCCAAGCCATTCTTAGAAGGGATTCATTCTTTCAGTCATTCAGCAACCAGTTGCCGACTGTCCACTCTTGGTGGTCCCTGGTTGGACGAGGAGGGCACTGCACTGCACCTTAGAGAGGCTTGTCAACTAGACCATGGGCCCTGGTCGCTGGGTGACTGACTACAGCTAAAGCCCACTAGAAGAACAAGTGTAGGTGCATGGAGCGAGATCCTTAATCGCTGTGACAATATTTTGATATCTGCATCTCCAAACAACAACCAGTAGAGGCTGCACGCCACCAGAGCTAGCAATACAGCCCCCGGCCCTGAAGGGGGCGCTGTTGGGCTATGATCAGTAAGGTCAGCAGTTCAACACCACCAGCTGCTCCTCAGGAGAAAAATGAGGCTGTCTGCTCCCATGAACAGGCAAAGTCTCAGAAACTCATCGGGACAATTTTACCCTCTCCCATAGGATGGTTACACATCAGCATCAACCGGAGGGGCGGTGAATTTGGTTTGGGTTTGGGGTTCCTACCTTATTCCCCTCAATGCCTGGTCTCTGAATGTGAGACCCCTGGCCCAGTGCTAAACTACTCCCTCGGTGATTTTACGAATGTCTCTAACGGGGTTCTGTGTTTTTTAATTTCTAAAATGGGCAGAGGTGGCTTGCCCAGGGCCTTAGAGAAGCACAGACTCATTTGTGTTTATTTATCTATAGTGAACAGTTCCACGTAACTTTCGCCATGTCTTTGAAACCCATGTGAAGCTGTTGACTGTAGACAAAGAAGCACAAGGAGCACCTCACTGACTGAGTCCTCCATCCCTGTCAGGCAGTGTACATTTGAAAAGAGGCATCGATTCTGCAGGAGGGTGCTGTGGCATTGGGAGAGAGACAGGGGGCAGCCATACCTAGAAGCAGGATCTTGGATGTGATGAGAACCTGAAGTTTCTCACCATGGACTCATAAATAAGCCCACGTCAGCCCGTGCTCACCTTGCTTCTGGGTAATTCGACACTGAAAATGGATAGATTACCCCTGCCCCAGCCATCTCCTCAAAGACATATGATTGAGGGGAGGGTTGGAGATCTCCAAAGTGGATCCACCTGGAAGTGGGGTCAGGGTGGTTTTGTCTTAGAGGTGGATGAATCCACTGGAGAGGTTACAAGCCGTGGGCCCCTACAGCCCGCAGCTGTGTTCTGTTTGCCGGGACTCTGTGTGGCACGCTTTTAAACGGGGGATGTTTTTGGCAGCCTTTAGAAACCAGGAAATTTCGCATAAAAATACAGATTTCTGGCTTGTCTTGGAAAATCAGAAGATCCAGCAATAATTGGCCACAGCTGAACAGCATCTGCCCCTTCAATCAGGATGGGAGCTCCAGTCCAGCAGAGCCCCTACACACACACACACACACACACACACACAAACACACCAATGCACATGCATGCACACACAAATGCATGCTCATATCAACATACCCTACATGAACATCGAAACACAAACACACATACACATCCAGACAGAGATGCACATACATAAGCACCCACAGATACCCCCAAATACACATACATAAACCCAGTTACACAAATACATACACAAACACCCCCCCCTAAAAAATGCTCATCCATTTCTATTCACCATCGCCATCAAGTTAATTTCTACTCCTGGCAGCCCCACATGCTATGGAATAGAATTGCTGCACACCATTTTCTTCACTGCCATCTTTGTGGCAGCAGGTTGCCAGACCTTTCTTGTGCTGTGCTACTGAGTGGGTTAGAACCATCAGCCTTTAGATCATCAGCCAGCTGCTTCACCATTACATTACATACATATAGTCACACATAAGTATCACATTAATATCCAGATACACCCCCAAACACTCAACATGCAGGCACACACGCATACACAGACACTTCCCCTCAAATCCACACAAACACAAGGAAAGCCAGCTGTCACAGAGTCAGCAACAATCCAACAACTGGAGGTGGTTGCTGGGTGCCGGGAGTCGGTCCCCACCCATAGCAACCTTGTGAGTCACAGAACAGAAGACTTCACGATATGATGTGATGTCAGCCTTGCCAGTTTTGTGTTGTTCTTCGGGGCCTGAGCCTCCTGATGTAGCCACACTGTAGGACAGAGAACTTTGTAACCACTCTGTAAGACAGAGCAAAACTGTCCCCTAGAATTGCCAAATCTAAACCTTTCTGGAAGCAGGCTACTTTCTCTCTCTCACCGAAAGCAACTGGTGGGCTCGAACAACTAACCCTTTTGTTTGCAGCCCAATGTTGAATCCACTGTGACCCCAGGACTCCTTACACACACACACACACACACACACACACACACACACACTCCTGAATCACTCCTCAGCCCCATGTCTATCTGATCTGGAGACTCTGCTGTGAGGCAGTAAACCTGGAAGCTCCTTTCAGCTCTGCTAACCATGAGCTGTGTGACCCTGAGACTTCTTCCCCTCTCTGAGCAGCCCTTTTCGATGCTATAAAACAAGCTTTCATTGACCCAACAAATAAGGGTAGAACATCTGTCACCTGTCCCTTGGCCCGCATTCGAAAAGCAAGATAGGAAGACATTAAATCAAACCGTGAAAAATAAAACAAAGAAGATCCTTTCCAGGGTGGTGGGTGCTATGAAAGAAAGAAAGTCAGGCAGGGTGCTGGGGAGTAGCAGTGAGGGTGCTGTGGGAGGGGCCTTTCTTCAGCTAGGAAATGAAATGAAGGAAGCACTTCACTGGGCGGTCTCAGGATGAGATGGAGGGGCTACCCACACTTGGAAGTACCATCACAGGGGTCCCCAAGCTACGTCTTCGTGGGAGGTTTAAACAAAAATAACAAGAGCGGGGGAGGGGCAGCTCTCAGGAGCAGGTGGGACCCAGGCCCCACTCTCCCCCCTACCCCCCCACCCCAGTGCTCCCTGTGCCCACCGCTTTCAGAGCCTCCGCAATTATCCCATCTATAAATACAGCCCCGGAGCTGCTGCGAGGGGCCAGCAACACAGGCAGGAGTGTTAACCCTTGAAGGGGTTCCCATTCCCTCTAGTTTTTCCCTCTTCCATTCTCTGCCAGCAACCCCTCCCCCTCTGGCTCTGAACGCCTTCCAAGCCGCAGCTGAATCAATGTTTGACTAGTAATTCTCAAAGAGATGCAGTGGAGGCAGTGGATAAAAATATATTAGTCGGGGGGATTTGTTCTGCACGCTGGAGTGCTCCGCATCTCTTCCCACTCTGGGTCCTGGGTCCGCGCAGACACCAGGCACTGGACCACGCTGGATGTTGAATGTGAGGGCCCAGTGGACATGTTTGCTCGCAGTGGGTTACAGCAGAGGGCCAGGGGGGTGGCGGTTTCGAGTCTCTGTATAAATAAAAACCATGGTGAGATTTTCTGGTGGTTGCGCAAACACCTCTGGAACATCTTTTTTGCCCTAGAGCATCAGGACACCCTCTTACCTGTTTCCATTGCCCCTTAGCACCCTGATGGTATGAGAGAGATTCCTATGCCTTGGTTATCATCCTGATCACCAGATCACCATCATCTCACCATAGGGAGCCATAGCAACCCTGCAGGACAGGGTAGAAATACCTCGTTGGGTTTTGGACTCTCTATCTGTTGAGGAGAGTAGAGAGTCCTGTCTTTCTCCCCTGGTTTCTAGCGCTGACCTTGTAGATGGCAGCCCAACGGGTAATCGTGATGCCATATGCTAGGATTCTGGCAGTGGCTAAATAGACAGGCTCTGACCCTGGAGAGCGGCGCTCAACAGCAGCTCGTTTGTTGTTCTTGTTCTTGCTGTTGTTTGGTATAACATCAGTCGCTCGGACACCTAGAGACCCTCGGGCACAGCAGAAGGAAACACTGCCCTGTCCTGAGCCGTCCTCACAATCAATCCTGTGCTTAGCCCATGACCACAATCACAGTGTCAGGCCACCTCCTTGAGGGCCTTCCTCTCCTGCACTGCCCCTCTATCTACCAAGCCCAATGCCCTTCTCCAGGAATGTGAGTGACTACCATCGGGTCAATGCTGACTCATATATAGCCACCCTAGAGGGGAGAGCAGAACTGTGTCTGTGCGTTTCTGAGATGGTAGTCCTTTACCTGGACGGACACACACACACACACACACACACACACACAGCCTCAGCTTTGTCCTGTGGAATAGCTTATGGTTAGTGGCCTTGGCTTCAGCAGCCCAAGTCATGAGCCACTACCCTCAGGGCTCATTAAGTCACATATAAGACGTTTGCCAGGAGACACCATTCTCCATGGGTTGTGTGAAACTTTGTCATGTGGTCAGAGTCCAGGGGAGAAGAAGGTCCCACACCACACGGGGTCACAAAGACACTATATTCAGAGACAGAGTGAAGCCAGGTCAGGTGGAAGACACACTTTGCATAGTGGGATGATGTCCACAAGCTTTCACGGGCAGATGTAATTGGCTGGTTTGAAAATTGCCATGGCTTCAGGGAACTGATGGAGCCCTGGCTGTCCAGTGGGTTGCTCATTAGGCTGATAATCACAAGGTCCACAGTTCCAAAGCACCAGTTGGTCCAAGGGAGAAAGATGAGGCCTTCTACATAGAGAGATTCCCAGTCTCAGAAATCCACATTCTCCTCTCTTCTAAAGGGGAAGCCTGGGTTGGGGTCACCTCAATGGCAGTGAGGTAGCATTGGGTTGAGTTGGGTTGGGTTGGGGGAAGGAACTGAAGGCTTCCACTCAGGAGAAGCAGGAAATGTGCAGATCCCCATGGTAAGAAGGGCTGAAACCCTTATATAAGGAGACTTCAAAAAGTTCGCGGAAAAATTTCATTATCATTTCATTCTATTTTTCCACAAACTTTTTGAAGCCCTTTCATACCTGGGACTAAAGTGGCTATGCCAGCTGTGGGCCTCCAGGTTTCAGATATCAAAGTAGCCCTCTACCTTCATTTTAGGCCTTACATCTTAGACTTCAGGGCACTTCCGTGCCTACTATCTGAAACAGCAGATTGCCTCTTCCCAAGTACCGCAGGCACTATCAACCTCTTTGGTAGTGTCTTCATAGAACTTGATACATGTTATCGCTGGTGTGACTTTTTCTTATCTATCCACTTGTGTCTCCATACAGACCGTCCTGTAAGTTGCGTGTCGATTGCTAGAGCTGCACCCCTCCACCAAGCACAGTGCCTGCAATCTAGCGAATACTCAACAATCACTGTTGAATGGGCGATTGGATGAGGGGATGAATGAATGGATGCCCAATCATGTGTCCAAAAAGGAGCCGTGAGATGCCTCCAGAATGTAAGCACGGAAGTTCTCGGGGTTGGGCTCACCTTGTTAAATGCTCTGTCCCCAGCACTTCGGATGGTGCCTGACACTTAGCATCTTCTCCAGAAATGCCTGGTAATTGAGTTGAGTACGGGAAGGAGATGTTAAGCTCTGGGAGGTACAACTCAGTGACACTGCGGCATTGGCTGGTTGCCATGGGTGCCGTCAAGTCAGGACCAATTCATAGCAGCCCGACTTACAACAGAACTATGGACAATAAACCGAAGGATGGTGCCAGGTCCTGCACAACCTCCACACGGGTTCTTGTGCTTGGTCCCACTGTTGCAGCAGCCACCGTGTCAATCCATCTCCTCGAGGAACTTCCTCTTGTTCACTGACCCTCCACTTAACCCAGCATGATGTCCTCCTTCAGGACAGATCTCGCCCAGCAACACGTCCAAACTATACACAGGGTTAGAAATGCTCGGCGTTTTTGTTTTGCAGCAAAACAAAACAAAATGTAATAAGCATTCCAGTGGTAGCTAGAAAGTTGGCCAAAGCAATTAATTTTACCATCGATGAGAAGGGAATCAAGACAAGCGAGTTCCAACCCGAGTATGAAATGTGGACCCCAGACAGGAAGGGATGGAGGGGGACAGAGAGAAGAAAGCTTAGCATCACCCAGAATACTTTGAGAGATGTCTCCGTTGAGATTGAATTGGACATGGGCCAGATTAGTATGGGGAGGGGAGCAGAGGAGGCTGTCTTATTCAATTAGTCAACAAGTCTTGAAAACAAGACGGCGGCACAGGAAAAGCCCTAAGAATGGTGCCTATCCTGTGGGAGCATCCAATCAGAGCTGATTGTCTTCAGCAATTATGTCTCAAGCACCTGTTACAGGCCTCCCTTTGCAGAGCGGAAGATGGTAAGATCTCAGCTTTCCTGAAAGGTTCCTTCTAGGCTAGACAGAAGTAAATAAAGTTAAAGCTTTTGCTTTTGCTTTATTTTTTTTCTGTGTGTAGGTGAGAAGTGCTGCAATGAATATAAAATGACAACAGCTAATGGGGTCAGTAAAATTTCTGTGAGCAAATAAAGGCAAAGTGAAGACAAGAATGAGCCATGGAAGAAGGCTGAGGAGTAGGGCAGCATGTTCTAGGACCAGATACACCAGGGGCTCATGCAAAGGTGCGTAGGCTAGAACAGTTAGATAGCAAAAGAACAGTACAACTAGTTCGTAGCAAACATAATGGGAAGGCTAATTTCTAAGCTCTTTAGACACAATTCCAAAATCCAAACTCTGGGGAAAGAAACTCACGTTTTGGTACGAATTCATTTGAAATCCAATCTCACGTGAACTGAGGTCAGGCTACTTTAATATCACCTTATCTATCCACCTTCATCTGGTTTACAAGTTCTTCCACGGCAGTTCCAGCTTCATGCACTCTCTTGTTCCTGTTGACACTAGATGTCCTAGGAACTTACTGCCCCAACCAATGCTAACCAGGAGCTTGAAAACAGAGCTCCGATAACTGGCAAACTCAGCTGCTGCCCCCTACTCAAGGAAGAAGGGTGCTCACACACACCCCTGCACAACAGTCCCCCCTCCCCAATGCACTGCTGCTGAGTGAGTTGTGATTCACAGTGGCCCCAAGTAAGGTTTCTGAGGCTGGACAGCAGCAGCAGACAGCCTCATCTTGCTGCTGTGGAGCAGTTGATGGGTTTGAACTCCTGACATTGTGGTTAGCAGTCAAACGCTTACCTGACAACACAAGAACCACAGAGCACATTCAGCCATGGGGATGCCAACCAGGATCCAAGAGTGTCCATCATGAAAAGAGAGGGGTATGTCCACAGGCAGAAAGATTACCAATTTTGGATGAAAGTGCTTTCTAACTCTTGTCAAAGCAGAGGCTTCACACTCTGATTGCTTTATCATCCACTAACCACCACTACCAAGTATTTTACTTTACATTTCATTTATAATCCTTTGTGTACATTGAAGCATGATAAGTTTTTTTTAATGTATGTATGTAGGGGTCCTCTACTCTTGAACAAGATGGATTAACTGGGATATTTACCCTCCCAATTTGAAATCCCAGGAAAATATATGTACCAGAGTTTTCAAACATTATATAACAGCAACACAGGACTGTGAATGCCCAGAGAACAGAAATAAGCGAAGTGGGCTGGATCTTTGTAGCAGTTTGCTACGTGGAGGAAGTTTCTAGACCACAGCAAAGGGATTGATTACACAAACAGAGGCTGGTTTGGGGAGACAGAGATTAAATTTTGGAACATTGTGGTGACTAGAATTGACAAGGTGGTGATGGTGGTGGTGGAGGTGATGTGGTGGAGGTGGAGATGGAGATGGAGGTGGTGGTGGAGGTGGAGATGGTGGTGGTGGTGGTCGTGGTGGTGGTGGTGGAGGTGGAGGTGATGTGGTGGAGGTGGAGGTGCAGGTGCAGGTGCAGGTGCAGGTGGAGGTGGAGGTGGTGGAGAAGTGCCATCAGGTCAGTTCTGACTCTTAGCAAGCCGATGTACAACGGAATGAAGTAGTGTCCAAACCTGCAGCACCATCACACATCACAAAATAGATATGTGGGAGTCATTGTTGCAGCCACTGTGTCAATCCACTCATGGAAGTCTTCCTATTTTTTTGGCTGACCCTCTGCTTTATTAGTCCTCTTCCAGGGACAAGTCTCTCTTGACAACATGCCCAAAGATTGTGAGATAAAGTCCCCCCATTCTTGCTCCTGAGTATTCTGGCTGTACTTCTTCCAGGGCAGATTTGTTTGTTCTCCTGGCAGTCTACAATCTTTTCAATATTCTTTGTCAAAACCATACTTGAACTATATCAGTGCTTCTGTGATCTTCCTTATTCACAGGCCAGTGTTCACATGCATTTAAGCCCATTGAAAATACCCTCACTTGGGTCAGGCACACCTTAGGCCTCAGAGTGACAGCCTACCTCTTCAGTTCTGAAAGAGATCTGGTGTGGAAAACTTGCCAAGTACACTACTTCTCTGGAATTTTTTTCCTTTTTTGTTTTTTAATAATTCAAAAACTGAATTTATTAATTACATATATTTAAACTCTAGTCTCTTTTAATCATTTTATTGGGGGCTCACACAACTCTCCACATACCATACATATGTCCATTGTGGAAAGCACATTTGAACATATGTTGCCAACATTATTTTCAAAATTTTTCTTTTTACTTGTGCCCTTGGGATCAGCTCCTCATTTTTCTCTCTCCCTCCCCCACTCTCCCTCTTTCACGAACCTTTGATAATTTATAAATTATTATTTCATGTCTTACACTGACCGATGTCTCCCTTTACCCATTTTTCAGTTGTTCATCCTCCAGGAAGGGGGCTATATGTAGAACACTGTCATCGGTTCCCCCTGTCTCCATTCACCTTCCCTTACCCTCCTGGTATTGTTACTTTCATTGTTTGCCCTGAGGGGGTTATCTGTCCTGGATTCCTGGTGTTCCACCTCTTATTTGTACCTGTATACATGCTCTGGTCTAGTCAGATTTGTAAGGTATCATTGGGATCTTGATAGAAGGGAGAAGGAGGATCTAAAAAACTAGAGGAATGTTATATGCTTCATTGATGCTATACTGCATCCTGACTGGATCCTGTGACACTTCTGTAAGGGGATGTCCAATTGCCTAAAGATGGGCTTTGGTCTCCACTCTGCACTCCTTCTCATTCACCTTGATAGGGATTTTTGTTCTAGGTCTTTGATACCTGATCCAATTGTTACCTCATGATCACATGGGCTGGTGTGCTTCTTCCATGCAGACTTTGATGCTTCTCAGCTAGATAGCCACTTGTTTGTCTTTATGCCTTTTAGACAATAGATGTTATATCTTTTGATAGCAGGGTATCATCAGCTTTCTTCACCACATTTTCTTATGCACCCACTTTGCTTTCAGCAATCATGTCAGGAAAGTGATCATCATAGAATGCCAGTTTAATAGAAAAAAAAGTGTTCTTGCACTGAGGGAGTACTTGAGTAGAAACCCAATGTTTGTCTGCTACCTTGATATTTAACATATAAATATGTGTACATAGATCTAGTTCCCTATCATTATATATAAATATATTTGCATATGTACCTGCCTGTATTTAGACCTCTATAAATGCCCTTTGCTTTCTGGTTCTTCCCTCTATTTTCTTTTGCTTTCTTCTTTTCCCACTATCATTTTCAACATTCACTTGGGTTTCAGTAATTCCTCTTGGTTACATTGTCCTTGAAAAAGCCCTAGCAGGCATCCTATGCCTTTTCACCATCAATTTTAGATCACTTGTTGTTCCCTTGTCCCTGGGCTTGTTAACACCCACTTTCTTTCCCTACCTCCCCTCTCCCATGTCCTCCCAGAACTGTCAATCCCATTGTTTTCTCATCTGGATTGCATATTCTGCCTAGCTTATCTAGATAGACATGCAGAGATCATTATAAGCACAAAAACAAGGCAGAGCAAAACAAAATGACAAAAAAAAAAAGTCAAACAACAACAACAAAAAAACTAAAGACAAAAAAAGCCTATAAATAGTTCCAGACCTTTTTGTTAATCACTAGCCCTATTTTCTGGTCAAATCTCATGAGGTGTCACTCCCTGACTCCAAAGTCTATTTTTCGTATCTCCCCAGGGACTTCATTACTTTTCTCCCCTTAATGCTCTGCTGCATGCCCTTAGTGTGGTGGAATCAGATTGGGCACAATTCGCATACGATGCCTCAAGTGTTGTCCCTCACAGTGAGATGGGTCAGTGAGGGATATCTTATCTTGTGGTATGGCTGGGCCTATGGTCCTCTCTGTACATTGGGTGTTCTTAGCAGGAATATCATCCTCAGGGCTTGGTGGGCCAGGTTGAAGTTAGTCCACTCTCTCTCCTTCCCTCTTCACTTATGCCTGTGTGCTCTGATCAGATACACCCCTCTCCCTGAGCTGTAGGCTAAATGCTGTCCTCTGTAGTGCATTCTTTTTTTTTTATTTTGGTGGAGAGGGCTGGTCCATGTAGTTGGGATGGGGTCAGCCCTACAGACCTCTCTATGGTTCTTTACTTCATACCAATATGCTGAATTCACATCTTGGAGCACCAGGCTTAAGTCTGGTCCTTATCTTCTGCTCCTGTGAGATATAAATAACACCCTCCCCTTGGATGGGTTAGTGCACTGTTCCCCAGCTACCCATGTCTTTTTCTCCCCTCCTTTTAGCTGGCTGCCATATGTGTCCCTGGATTGAGTCTGGCCCCTGCCATAGTACCTGTACCTGACCCCTTCTCTGGATTTCTTGACCACTGCTTCCATGAGCATTGACTGTGGATCCAAGGACGACAAAATCCTTGTCAATTCTAACCATTTCACCATTTATCATAAGGTTGCCTACTGGTCCAGTTGTAAGGATTTTTGTTTACTTTGCATTGAATTGCAGTGCACACTGAAGACTGTAGTCTTTGATCACATCAACAGATGCTTCTAGTCCTCTAAGTTTTAAGTAACTAAGTTGTTAATAAGCCTTCCTCCAATGCCACATCTTAACTGAATCCAGCTTTTGGATTATTTGCCCAGCACACAGATTGAATGAGTACAGTGAAAGGATACAATTTTGACACATATTTTTTCTGCTTTTAAATCAGGAAGTATCCCCTGGTTCTACTCAAAACTACTGTCCCTTAGTTAATGTACAAGTCCCATATAAGCACAATTTAAATATTTTCGAATTCCCATTCTTCTCAATGTCATCCATTGCTTGCTATGATACACACAGTTAGTGCCTTTGCACATCAACAAAACACACAAACATCTTTCTGCTTTAAGTCAAGATCCATCTGATGTCAGCAATGATATTTCTTTCACCACATTTTCTTCTGAATCCCACTTAACTTATTGACAGCTCTTGTCAGTGTAATGCTGAAATCATTTTTTAAATTATCTTAAGCAAAACTTTACTCCATGTGGTATTAATTATATGATTTGGTAATTCCCATGCTCTGTTGAGTCACCGTTCTTTGCGATGGGTCTAAATACAGATTTTGTCGAGTCATTTGGCCAGGTAGCTGTCTTCTGAATTTTGGTATAAACAAGTGATTGTTACAAATGCTGAATCAACTTGTTGAAATGTTTGAATTGCTATTTGAACAGCAATTAGAACCTTGTTTTTCACTATGGTTTTCAGTGAAGCTTTAACATCTTCCTTCAATATTATTGATCCTTGAATTCTTTTGAATTCTTCTTGAATTCTTTTGAATTCTTCTTGAATTCTTTTAAAATATGTATTTTATGTATTCTTTCCATCATCTTTTGATGTCTCCGGCATAGTTCAATATTTTGCTGATGTAATCCTTTAGTATTTCAACTTGAGTCTTGAGTTTTGCCTTCAGTTTTTTTTTTTTTTTTACATTGGAATGTGAGCATATTCTTTTATTGTGGGGGGGGGGGGCGGGACATGGTCAGGGACACACTAGGAGCTGAAGATGCCCAACAGGCTCCCCATACACAAGCTTCCCCCTCCCCCCCACCCAAGTGACTCAGCCCTAGAAAGCATAGGAAGGCTACCAACCCTTCACATGTATGTAAGATTCTGCATGCTGGCCCTACAGGGTGCCCAGTGGCTCCTCCAAGCAGGCCCAAGCTGGAGCCAGAGCTCTGACTTGGTTCTGGAAGGTTGCTTCTGCCTCTGAACGTCGCCACCACGTGCGGTTTTCTCTTCTAGGCACCAGCTCTGGGTCCAAAGGGAACAGGACAAGATGGCAGAGAGGAAGAGGGAGAGAAACAGGGCAATGAAACAATACACACATTCAGAAACCAGGACAATATTTTACAACGATGAGGGGACGGCTGCGAACACTACACACGAGCCCAGACCGTCTCTGACCCCAGCTGGGACGGGCCTAGACGAGGAGCCTCTCAATGGACTGCTGGACGGACTAGATCTGCTGCTTCAGCTGTGAGCCCTCCTTGATGGGCAGGCGATGACCGGCCTGGACACGCCACAGGCGCGGCCCCGGGCCTGCTTGGAGCGCACAAACACATAGGGCACGTTCTTGTCTTCGCACAGCAGCGGGAGGTGCAGGATGATCTCCAGCGGCTCCGCATCCGCGGCCATCACGATGACCTCCGAGAAGCCTCTGTTGAGGGTTTGGTGGCCTCGTGGGCTCCTTTGCGAAGCTGCTTGTAGTTGCAGAACTGCTGGACGAGGTCCAACAGCTTCTTGGTGAGGTGGGCATCTGCCAGAGGATAGGCTTTCGGGTTCATGGCTGCGGGTCCGAGTCTCGCTGCTCTAGGAGGAGTGCGGCCCAAGTTGGGAACATGAGCGGCGCCGATGTTGGAAAGCCGCCCTGGGAAGCGGCAAAAACGCCTTCAGTTATTTTAGTTTGAAATACGCTGAGTGTGTTCATCCTTTGTGGCTTTCTAATTCCAGATATTTTCACCTTTTGTTACAATATTTTACTATGTCTTCTTGAGCTACCCTGAAAAGAAAATTTCTGTTCAGGTCTTTTACATCAACATTTCTTCCATGCTAGCTTACATTCAAGAACAAGTTGCAGAATCTCTCCTGATATCCACTTTGGTCTTTTCTTTCTTTTCTTTTCAATGACCTTTTGATGTCTTCATGGGTGATGTTTTAACATTACCAAGTTGTGTGTTCAATATGCCAAATATGTGTTTGAATGTTTCAAATGGTGGTATATACCCCAAATTGTATTTTGGCTCTCAGGAACATGTTTTAATTTTCTTTAACTTCAACCTGATCATCCATATGAGAATTGGTGGTTCTATTCCACAGTCAGCTTCTGGTCTTGTTTTTACTGATGGTATTATTCCCATTATGTTGTCCCATATGGATAACCAATTTGATTCCTGCGTATTCCATCTGTTGAGGTCCACGTGCATCGTCACTGTTTATACTCTCTAAAAAAAAAAAGAGTGTTTGCCATTAAGAAATCATTGAACTTGCAAAATTCTATGTGTTCTCTGGATTCATTTGCATCACCAAGGCCATGTTTTTCAACTACTGGTCCTTCTTTGTTTCCATCTTTGTCTCCCAATTGTCAGTAATTATCAAGGCATCTTGATGGCATGTTTGACCAATTTCAGGCATAAGAAATTGCTGTGACTCTTCAGCTTCTTCACCACTAGCTTGAAGTTACACGAAAGGACACCTCGCAGAGAAGAAACAAGCCCACATGGAAGAAGCACATCAGTCTGTGCAATCACAAAGTGTCAACAGAATCAGGTAACAGGCATCAGAAGATCCAAAACAAAACAAAACAAAAAATTATTGATAATGAGAGGGGTCGAAGCAGATACCAAAAGTCAATCAGTAAACAATAGGACATCCTCTTACAGAAGAGTCACTAAGAAGGGATGAGTCAACCCAGGTGCAATACACCACCAATAAAGCACACAATATTTCTCTGGTTTTTTGAGGCTTCCTCATCCCCCACTATCATGACTCCAGTCTTGCCTTTCATTTCTGGCTAAATCAGAGTGTGTACACTGGTACAGATAAGAGTTCACAACACATGCAATCCAGGTCAGACAGGCCTCTCAGGAACAGAAATGGGAGTAGCAATACCATGAGGGTAGGGGGAATGTGAGGGGAGGAGAGGAGAGGAGATAGGGAGCATCAAGCACTATGATGGACATATAACCCACACCCCCAGGGTTATGAACAACAGAAATGTGGGTAAAGGGAGACAGTGGTTGGTATAAAATGTGAAAAAAATAATAACAATTTCTCATTTATCAAGGGGGGAGTGGGGGAGAAGAGGAGCTGATACAAAGGTTCAAATAGAAAGTAAATGTTCAGAAAATGACGATGCAACATATGTACAAATATGTTTGATACAATTGATGTATGGCTTGTTAGAAGAGTTTTAGAGACCCCAGGAAAATTATTTTTTTAATTCTTAATTGAGTGCACTATGGTTGCTGCAAACATCTAATGCAAGGGCAAGCCTGTCCATCATGATATTAACGAGATGAAGTTTACTCAAAACTTTTGCTCAAAAACGGCTGCTAAGAAGTGAACTCAACACCATCGTGGGCCCCGAGGGATCCTGAATTCTTCGTGGGATGATTGAGTCCACGTACAAATTTTTTGAAGCTATCCTCATATATCCATTCCACAAAGCTATTAGAAGTGACCCTGACACTCAGTGGATCACGACACTGGTCCAAGTGCTCAAAGGGATGCGTGAACTGGTATCTGCAGACAACAAGAGGTATGGCCTGGGGAAGGGTCACACATTCTGCCACACTATGGGCCGTTCTCAATGCTTCACTTGAAGAAAGCACAAAATTCTCTGGTTCCACTGCACCCACTAACATGAGTAATGTTTATAAAACTTTGCACCTAATAAACCATTTAGGACAGTCACAGGGACTTAAAAGTGCTCTTTAATTTGCCTGTTAAAACAACAGTTGTCTGCAGATTGTTTCATAAATGCATTGTCAAACTATGAGAGTGAAAGCACATTAATGTTTGAAGACAATAAGTCAATGTGTATCTTGTTTCTAACAAGGTAAGTACTTTTTGTCTTTGCTTTATCTTATTAGAGAGTTATATGTCAGTGTTTAAAATAATACTGTGTAGTTAATAGGTGTAAAATTCTTTTAATGTAGCATTGGAATTTTTTTAAGAAACTAGGAAAAGAAAAGCAAATTAAATTGTACTCAAAATAATCAGAAGGAAGAGGAAGAAATCATTAAAATTGAATCTTGTAAAACAGTCTTTTAAAAATTCAATGTAAACAAAGCCTGGTTCTTTGTGGGGATGGGGAAAATCAATGAAATTAATAAAACCCTAGCCAGATTAATCAGGGGAAAACATGGAGCGAGGTCAGATACACTTGTCTACATGAGGAGGTCTCAAAGATTCATAGAAACATTCCATTGTCTTTTAGTTTAAATTTCCCATTAACTTTTTAAGTCCCTCATAAAGAATATGAAAGAAGGAGACATCACTACAAATCCTACAGGTATTAAAAAGACATTAAGGGACATTATTGTGTCAATTACTTCAAGAACATAGATAAAGAGGAAAGATTCCTTAGAAGGCACAAATTATTAAAGCTAAGCTAAGAAGAAGTAGATAGCCTGGATAGCTTTGCCTCTATTTCCTTAATTGAATTTGTGGTTTACATCATCCTTACAAAGAAATGCCAGCCATAGTAAATTACAATGACAAAACTACTGAACACCTAAGGAAGAAGTAATGCCAATTTTAGATACACTCTTACAGAAAACATAATAGAAAGGAACATTCTGAATCTCATTACTCAGATCCAAAAACATAGCAAAAAATCATGTATATTTCTCTTGAACATAGATGCTGACATTCTTTAAAATTTTAGCAAATTGAATCTAGCAATACCTTAAAAACGTTTCTTCATATCACACTAGGATCCATATTATATAGCAATAGATTGCTGTTCAACTCGAGAATTCTTGGGGTTGGCTGCATGAAAAGAATTAAATCATGTAATTAAACATATTAGAAATTTATACATATACAAATGCAAATCCAAAAACTATTGTTATTAGGGTTCTAGTTCATACTTGCATGGATTTATTCCAGATAAACCAAATTTAAACAGGTCTCTGCAATCAGGGGATGGATGAAGACAAGTTCTCTCATTAATACACTTGACTAAGTCTCATTAGGTGTTTTTTTTAATGGTCCGATCAAAGCAATGGCTTCAGAGGAGATCTGCTTGGTCAATTCAATTAAAGGCAGAGATGTCAGTTTAGAAGTATACGTGAACAGTTGTTGAGAATTCCAAAGGGGTAATCCTGATAGATTATCTTGAAAGACATGGGAAAGCCACAAGAATTTATTAGGAAACAGGTTTTTTTGTTTGTTTGTTTGTTTGTTTTGTTTTGTTTGGGGTGGGGGCATCACTGCCCTCTGGTGGGAGTGGGATGCCCAGCCTTGCTCCTGAAGAGCTGCTGCTGGATCTGAACCACCAAGCCAGTGGACTGCAGTCCCACACTCAACCACTGCACCACAGGGGCTCAGCCAGGAAACAGTTTTAAGAAAATTTAAAACTGTACTTGTGAAAAACAGCCAGGAAAGTTGCACCAAGGAATTATTTTTCCCATCGTGACAATTGACCTGCTCATTCTTTGAATGTAATAAGGGCTATCCTATGAAAATTTCACAAGGAAATCTTAACCCATCCACCTTACAGCCCTGATCTTGCTCCTTCAAACTTCTTTTTTACTTTTATTTTAATAAATCATTTTATTGAGGGCTCTTACAGTTCTTATAATCATCCATATATCAATTGTATCAAGCACATTTGTATATATGTTGCCATCATCATTTCCAAAATATTTTCTTTCTTGAGCCCATAGTATCAGCTCCTCTCTTTCATGCTCCCTGCCCCACCCTTCTACCCACAGGAACCCTTGATAATTTGTAACTTATTTTTATTTTCATAATTTACACCATCCACTATCTCCTTTCACCCACATTTCTGTTGGTGGTTACATTGTGATCTGTCCCATCACCCTTTTACCCTCTTACGCCACCCCCCCGCCCCCGCACCTTCCCCCTATGCTCATGGTATCATTACTCTCATTATTGGTCCTGAGGGGGTTATATGTCCTGGATTCTATGTGTTGAGAGCTCTTATCTGTACTAGTGCACATGCTCTGGTCTAGCCAGATATATAAGGTAGAACTGGGGTCATATTAGTGGGGGGAAGAAAGCATTAAAGAACTAGAGGAATTGGGCTGAACCCCGGTGGCATAGTGGTTGTGTGCGGGAAGCAAAAGAAAATTATAACAAGTCCATAAAAGTTGAAATAGGACCTTTAGTATCTCGCATCTGAATTTAGAAACTACATCAGGAATAGATCATTTGACACATTGAATGTTAATGGCTGAAAACCAGGTGCTATAGGATGACAGAAAATCATCATACATGAAAACAAATCAAAGGGGCATTACAAAGAAAGGATTTGGCAATTGGAAAATAATTAGTCAATTATTAAGCTAGATATCAGAAAAGGTTTTGAAATTTCCCCTTGAACATAGCGTCACTAGAGCATACAAACAAAAGAAGTAATGGAGGCTGAAAGATAAATAGAAGATTTTGAAGGCAGTTCAGGTGTAATAAACCAGTGTTAGAAACCAAAAGGGAAGTATTTCTTAAGCTGAAAGAACTGTCAATTCCCTGAAGCCTCAAGTCGCAATACTGAAATGACTCTAGCCTGACCCTCCCTCCTTACTGAAGAAACCTCTTGTTGCAGATTGAATTGTGTCCCCCAAAAATATCAGTAAACTTGGGCTAGAACATAATTCTCTTTGTTTTGTAATTAGCTTCTACTTTGTGGCCTGATACAAGTATGTGTTGTAAATTCTAACTTCTATTATATTAATGAGAAAAGATTAGAGGCAGCTATATTAATGCTCACGGAAGTAGCAGTCAAGAAATCAAATGATGCACTACATTGGATAATTGTACTTGAAAAGCAAGGATACTACTTTAAGAATTAAGGTGCACCTGACACGAACCATGGTATTTTCATTCACCTTCCATGCATGTGAGAGTTGGACACTGCATAAGGAAGACTGAAGAGATTTGATGCATCTGAATGATAGTGCTGACAAATAACTAATAAATAGGTAAATAAATGCATATATAAACAAACCATGGACTAACAAAAGAACAAATAAATCTGTCTTGGAGAAAGAACAGCCAGAGTGCTCCATGGAGGCAAGGATAACTAGACTTTATCTCACGTATTTTGGACATGTTGTCAGAAGAGACCAGTCATGGTAAAATAGAGGGGCAGCGAAAAAGGTGAAGGCCCTCAAGGAGATGGATGGACACGGGGACTGCAACAATGGGCTCAAGCATAGGAATAATTGTGAGGACCAGCCAGTGTTTCCATCTGCTGCATGTAGGGTTGCTGTCGGTTGAAGCCCACTCAACGGGACAGTATCTAGCAAGAACACTATTAATGAGGCAAGATACAATTCAGAGGATTTGGTTGTTTCTTGAGCCGATCTTTATTGAGCAATAAAAGGGGTTAAACAAGCATGTAAAGATCAGAGGGACTGACTACTACCAAGAAAGAAAGCCAAGCATGAAGTATGTCTTTGGGACCTAGATTCTAGACCCAGGAGGTTGTGATGCTAAACAGCACAGAACTCTCCTAGGAATTCTGGGCCAACAGTAGTGACAAGAGCCTTTCCCCAGAACTGATACAGAGAGAAATTCTTTCCTGAGAGCTGGTGCCCTGAGTTCAGACTTCAAACTTTCTAACCTGTGAGAGAATAGATTTGTTGAAGTAATGCAAATGTGGTACCACGGTCATAGCATCATTAGGCATGCAAGATATCCCCTCTTCATGAAAGAACAGAAAGGTTCGGGACCATGAGTGAGATGTGGTATAAAAGACATTGCTTTGGGCTGAGCCCAGTGGCTTAGTGGTTGTGCACAGGACTGCGGCCCACTGGGTTGGAGGTTCAATTCCAGCTCCACAGGGTAGACTAGAGGAACAAATTTCATAGACATGCATATGGATATAAGGAAAGAGATTATATACAAAAGGAATGGAACACTGAGAAAGTATCCCAGCCCAGTCCAGTTCAAAGTCATGAGTTCGTTATTAGCCCATATGCCTGATACTAGTCTATAATGTCTCCTTCCGACTCACGAAGTCACAGGTCAGAGAGTGCAGAACCCTGGTGCCAGCAGGGGTCTCCCCATGCCTCCTCGCTTCCAGGGCTCAGGGTCCATCAATAGCAGAAGTAACTCATCGCTGGCAGAGGTCTCCATGTGGCCGCCCCAGCTTCAGAGGTCTGGCTCCCTCAGGACAAAGCTGTGTGGTTTCTCTGCCTGCTCCTCCAGCTTCTCAGATGCTATCATCTTGTCTTGTCGATGATTAATCATCTCTGAGACTAGGTCCCAACAACTAAGGAGATGGCTTCTCATCTCCACGAGGGAAATATCACGAGATTTCCCAGACATATCAGGAGAAAGCCATGCCCACACAGAGGCCTCATTGGCTACTCAATGGCTATCTTCAGATTAACAGGCTAGACTCCACCCCTATGTCTCAATCATAAAATTAAGCATAAGCACTTGACCTCCACAATGTACCTCTGATGTGAGATAACCCAAGTAGAACCTATGGTCTTCCTTCCCCAAATCCATCATCCAAGTCTAATCATTAAGAAGCAGCAGACAAACCCCCTGAGGGATATTCTACAAAATACCTAACCAATGCTTCTCAAAATTGTTAAAGCCATAAAAACAAGAGAAAAAATTAAAACTCACAACTTCTAAAAGCCCAATGACATGACAACTAAATGTAAATCCCTGGATGGGATCCTAGAACAGAAAAGGACATTAGGTCAAAGCTCAGGAAATAAGGGGAGAAACAATGTATGGATGTCAGTTAATAATAAAATGACAACAGTGGTTCATTAACTGTGACAAATGAAGATGTGACTAGTAAGGTGGATCGGTCTTTACTGTTGACCTAAAACTGCTCTGGAATAAAAAGATTCCTTTTTCTATTTTTTTTAACTGAGATGCTCCATTACAAGGGTCTTAACAACCCAGGTGAGGATTTGGGTGGCAAATCTCATCCACACTCACCGTCTTTCTGAGATGGCTTTTTCACATTGGACAACCATCTGCTCCCTTTTCCCCCACCCAACTAGTTCTACCCTTCCAAATGTTCAGACAAAAAATCAAATCTAGATTCTCTTCTCTAGCACAGTATTCAAATATCACAGAGACATGGTCTTGTAAAAGCACACAACACCTGTATACACTTCTAATCCCACCCCTTTGTTGTAGAGATACGCTAACTCAGATCCAAAGTAGAGGGCCATCATCACACAGAAGTAAAATCTGGGTATGTGTACATCTCTCCAAGGCCCTTTTGCCAAAGCCCCTTTCTTTGCAACATGCTGCTGTTAAGAAGATGAGCTTGTGCCCCTGGTTGACTCTCTAAGGGACACATCACCGTTTCTTTCGACGATTCCTCTTCACATGAAAAATCTAAATGCTCATGGAGATCTTCATAAACATGTGCATGTCTCCCTTAGCCTCCCCTAAACCTTTCTGCAAATAGACAGGGCTAGGAATGTTAAAGAACCCATTATCTCTTTCTTCAAACAGGTTCAGCCAGTTCAGTTAGGGCTGGCAAAGCAACAGTGGAATGGTCCTGAATTTTTTTTAATGTGTGTGAACTAGAATGCTAGCCCGAATGGGATCAATTACAATTGAAGCCCCGCTACAAACTTAATCTTCCTCTTAGAAAATAAGGGCAGCAGGCATGTTGCATAGCAACCAAATCTCTTGACTGGCTGAGTAGAAAATAATGGTGCCTGGCTTAAAGATGGTGAGTGGCCATAATTGAATCACTTTTCACTCACCCACTACCATCGAACTGATTCCTCCTATCCACAGTGACCCCATATGGTAGGCACCTAATTTCTCTTTTTTTAATCATTTTATTGAGGGCTCACCCAACTCTTATCACAATTCACACATATATCCATTGTATGCCAAGCACATTTTTACATTTGTTGCCATAACCATTCTCAAACATTTGCTTTCTATGTAAGCCCTTGGTATTAGCTCCTGTATTTCCCTTCCCTCCCTCCTCCCCCCTCCCTCATGAACCCTTGACAATTTATAAATTATTACTATTTTGTCATGTCATACACTATCCAATGTCTCTCTTCACCCACTTCCCTGTTGTCCGTACCCCAGGAAGGAGGTTATATGTAGATACTTGTAATCGGTTCCCCCTTTCTACTTCACCTTCCCTCCACCCTCCCAGTATCGCATCTCTCATCATTGGTCCTAAAGGAATCACTTGTCCTGAATTCCCCATGTTTTCAGTTCCTATCTGGACCAGTGTATATCCTCTGGTCTAGCCAGATTTGTAAAGTAGGATTGGGATCATGATAGTGGCCAGGGGCAGGGGGTGGGGAAAGGAAGCATTTAAGAACTAGAGAAAAGTTGCATATTTCATTGTTGCTACACTACCTTGACTGGCCCATTACCCTTCTGTAAGGGGATGTTGCTTCACCTACAGATGGATTTTGGGTCACCAATCTGTGCTCCCTCTTATTTATAATGATCTAATATCTAATTCTTTGATGCCTGATATCTGATCCCTTCAATACCTCATGGTCACACAGGCTGATGTACTTCTTCCAAGTGGGTTTTGTTGCTTCCAAGATAGATGGCTGCTTCAAGCCTAGAAGCCCCCAGACACTATATCTTTTGATAGCCAGGCACCACCAGCTTTCTTCATCACATTTGCTTATGCACACTTTTGTCTTCAGTGATCATATCAGGAAGGTGGGCACACAATGATATGATTTTTAGTTCTTTGATGACTAATAACAGATCCCTTCAACACCTCATCATCACAGAAGCTGGTGTGTTTCTTCCATGTGGGCTTTTTTGCTTCTGAGTTACAGGGCTGCTTTACTTTCAAACTTTTAAGATAGAGTGATCAGATGTCCCGCTTTAGACGGGATAGTCCCAATTTTAAACAATTTTTTCTGCATCTTGTGGCGTTTTTTAAAAAGTCCCAATTTTTGGAAAGAATGCGTGACAAGCTAGGGAATGGTGGGAGAACAGTAAGGGAATATACCCCCTCTACCCACTTCCCCCCCAGTCAGTGGTGTCCCGATATACCAATGTTGAAATCTGGTCACTTTACTTTAAGATCCCAGATGCTATGTCAGCTTTCTTCACCACTTTTGCTTAGGCACACATTTTTCTTTAGCGATTGGGTTGGGAAGGTGAGCATTATGGAATGCCAATCTAATAGAACAAAGTGTTCTTGCAAAGTGTTCTTGCACTGAGGAATTATTTGAGCGGGGGTAGTGGTAGGCACATACTTTCATATCAACTTGAAGATATGGTAAAACATAAAGGCAGCACTCAACCTGTCAATTGGGTCAGGGTTTGAGGATGCCTCCTTGTGGGTGTGGCCTTCTCATAAAGAGGGCCCTGGGAACCTCCTTGCTCTCTGCCTTCATCTACCCGCTGGCTGACCTTGATGGCTGCCAGAGCCACCACCACTGCATCCACACACCTTTGCACCCAGTGGCCTGTGAGCTTCCTGCTTTCTGCATCATTGCATGTGACTTCGTGAGTCTGAAGAGGGACTTGTGGACTAGTCTCAGACTTATCAATTTGTGTTGGACTGGGCTGGGATGTTTTCTTGATATAGAATTGCTTCTTGATATAAACTCTTTCTTACACATATATTAGTGTCACTGAATTTGTTTCTCTAGTCAACCTGGACTAACACAACCTGCACAAGGTTTCTGGGACTAAAAACCTGTAGAGGAAGAGACACTCTCCACTTTCCCTGTGGATTGATTGGTATGTTTGAATGGCTACCTTTTCAGTCAGCAGCTCAAGGCTTACTCAGCAATGCCACTGGGACCCCCCCGTCCTGGCAATAATCCAATATCACATTACACCTCTTTCGAGTCTTAGTCCAAGGCTCCAACCTGGTTTTTCTTCCCCATTCCAGTGAGTGTCCCAGATCACCTAAGTTTTTAAAATTCTGATCTACTCTGGTTTTGTTTCATCAGCCATGACTGGACCCGTTCCAGCAAGTTTGAAGGCCTGCTCCAAATGTTTGTTGCCCTAGATTGAGTCCTCCACGCGATAAATAACCACCATGACTCTGAAACACAGATTTCAGTAGAGACAAGCGCTACTTCCTTAAGCAGGCCTCAGAAGACACATTTACCAACTTCCACATGCCCTGAGCATTGACCCACAAGCAGCTGGTAGTAAACTAAAGCCTTACGATCTAAGTCCCCATCATCCATAACCACAATTCCACCTCCTGGACTCTTTCAAACAATCCGTACTCGCTGAAGAGGATACAGTCAGAGGTAGACTAGCAACCAACATTCACTGAGATTATACAAGGTACATCATATGCACTACTTGTCGATCACGCCATATAGACTGACTGAATGCTATTGAGTGCTGGGTATTTGTCGAAGAACAGAGGAAACAAAGATCTTAAGATACTATCCAGGTTTTTCATCATTTCAGTCCAAAAGGAGATATTCATATTAATAATAAATGGCAGAATTGTGTGACTGAGACAAAAGAAGGCATGCAAAGGTTAATAAATGATGCCAATATCTTGTGATCCATGTATCTGTGATTATATATCGCAGGTGATTAGAAAACTGGGGCTTGAAAAAAATCAAGTAGTTATTCAAAGGAACCAGCTAGTCAGTGGTCATGGTAGCCATTTCAGTTCATAATCACACTGCTCTGAAGTCTTTACAGGGAGTCCTGGTGGTGCCATGCATAAGTATTCAGATGCCAACAGGAAGGTTGATAGTTCAAACCTATCAGCAGCTATGCCAGCAAAAAAGACCAGGCACTGTACTGCTGTAGAGATTACAGCCTAGGAAGCTCTATGGAGCAGTTTTCCACCCTGTCATAGAAGGTCATTATGAGTGGTAGTGAACTCCACAACACACAACAGCAGCAGCAACAACAATCATACTTTCTCCATTTGTAATAATGTTTTCCAAACTGAGCCTTTTATATGGGCTCTACAAAATACATTCCACTCCATGGTAAATTAAATTTGAGAATATGGTATATGATTTTTTCCTCTTATGCCTGAAAAATGCCCACGAGGATAAGGAAGTTTTAAGAAGTCTTACCATGCAGTCTTCCTACCAACTGGAGCCAACTCTGCCCCACTACCTCCCTGTTCTGTCTTATCACTTAGGGTCTCCTACAGCATTGGTGCATTATGGAATTCAATTAAACATCATAGTTTCCCTCGTACTGATCTGTAATTCCTCTTGAGTAAGCAAATATTGATAGGCATGTATTATATGTGAGGCATCATGTTAGTGTGTTGTGACTGTAGACACAACTCAGATTTGATGCTAACCTTCAACCTATATTCACCATTGTATGGAGAAGGGTGACCCAAAAGTTATAGTCTTAACCGCTATTTGTATGACCTCCTCTTTAGGAACCCTTGTGAGAAAAACAAAGGTCTTGTACTTCTTTTGTGTGTATCACAGAGTTCAACACTCTGTCAATACCCAAGATATGGCACAGAACTGAAGCCAGAGAGGACAGACTTGTTCACTCCCAGAGAACCAAGAAAACTCTGTGAAAGCATATCTCCACAAAGGCACATTGAATTCTTCTCAGATTCCATTAGGAAAATTATGTTATGAGATGTTGGTAAGCAGTAGCAGTCATTATTTGATAGATAAATACAATCCTCTGTGGGAATATTTGTCCCCCACCTTTTTTTTTTTAACTTTTGCTCTGTGAAATTCAAAAGCACATGACCCATTGCACTAATAGGAAAGGGAAGGGGAGGTAGAGAGAGAAAAAAAGAGATCCAGAAAACGCAATTAAACCATTAGGAAATAATGAAGACTTTGCAAAAATAATTATCGACAACAAATAGGCAAGGGAATACTTGGGAAATGTGAACATATGCAAAATCAGCAAAGTGTGTCTCTCTGCATCACTGAGTCTTTGGGGGAATATGCTAATGTGCTGATATTTTTGAAAAGTGATGGAGAGTTGAGGGACAGAGGGCATGTGGGAAGGCAGGTGGAGGTAGCCGCCCTTCCCAATCAAGTGTAAGAAGGCTGGCTTTAACATTTTAAAGAAACCATAGGCTACGGTTTTAAATGCTTAGAAGACAAAGATTAATAGAGGTCTCATGGACTACAAGCAACAGAGCAGAAACACAATGGCCAGTAAGGGGCGGGGATGTAGGCCCTGCCGGTACCAAAGCCAGAAGGTGCTCATTAAAGAGTAACAGGAGCAAGACTGCCGGGACAGAAAAGCCTTCTCCTAGTCACACAGTCCTTTTTCCACCTTTCCATTGTTTTGAAATAGTATCGCATGTTCAGAAGGAAAGCCTGGAAATCCACAAATTGGTTCATGGAAAAACTGTGGCATCCACTATACCCTGGCAGACACCAAGTCACCAGAAGTCACAGTCAGCATAGCAGCAACTGGTTAGCTGGTCATCTCCACCCAGCCTGTAGATCTGCATTCTTCACTGCAGGGCCTTGTTTTGTTTTAAGCTCAATTTTTAAATCTCCTTCCTGTTCTTCTGTTTCCAAAGTCTCTTCTTTCTGTGTGTGAAAAGGCCCGGTGCATTTGTTCTGCCATCAGATAGGAGGCAACACGGGTCACCCTTGAGCAGCAAGTGTGCTAGCTGTCCCCTCAGCCCTTCCTTCACCACAGAAAGGCAACCCCAGCCCCGCCTCAGCTCTCTGCCGGGCCTCTTGAGGGTGTGACCTGCTGGCCCAGTGCCCATGTTCACATTAACCCACTAATTCCGGGGCTGACCGCTGTCACCTGCTCAAAGACAGAAACTAGATTACACACTCGGAAATGAGGCTTGGAAACTGTAGGTTGCCCTACTACGACACAGCCAGGGAAAGTCCCAAGGGTTGTGATTTGGGGGCTTTCTCCATGGAAGTCAGTGAATGTTGAAAGCAGGGGTGAGGCTCTGGAACCAAGGCAGCAGAGAAGAGGAGAAGAGACTAGTCTTCCCCATCTCATTTTTCCCCGCTAGGTCTGGCCAGATCTGGACCCTTACCAACTGGGGCTTCCCCTCTTTTCCCTCTCAGCGAGCACACTCGATGCAAAGGATAGATAGAACAGGATCCTCATTGGGGTCTTGTTGGCAAACTTGTCATGTCAGGGTCTAACTGTCCTTGAACCTCAGTATTTCAGATCATTGGTTTCTCTTCAGCGGGTTGAAGGAAAAAGAAATAAATCTTTGGACAATTCTATTTGGAGCCCAGATGACGGATCTGTCTGTGATGCTGATTCTGGGCATCGCCAGGATTCCTCTCTAGCCTCTCTCCAACAATCCTCTTTGCCGGGCTTTGCTGGTTTAAGAACATGGCTCTAAATTCTTTGACTCGCCCCACTTGAGTAGCGGGGATGCTACTATGAGCCTTAAAAGGCTAAGAGAGTGTTTGGTAGCTTCCGCCAACAAAAGGGGGAAGAAGTGATGTAATATGACTTCTGGTCATGAATACAAAAGGAAAGCGGGGTCCACCTACCTCCCCAAAAGGTGCCATGCTGGTCTCTATCTGACCGCCCCACTGAGTGCCAGTCTTCCAACCACCCTTGGTGCATGTAGTGCCTGGCAGGTGCTCCAAGAAGTCATCTAGGAAACAAAACCCCCTTCCTGCCCTAACTTGTCCTCAGCCCTGTCCCTCTAGCACTTGATTTCTCACAGGCCTTTCAAGTAAGCCAAACTCACCCACCCCCAGTACTGTGACCCCCAAACAAGCCTGTCATGCTGTGCTCTGTTTTTGAATTCCCAACCCATATCAGCGAGCATGATTGTTTTACTCCACTCATTTAAAAAAAAAAAAAAAAAGGAAAGACTATCACATGTATCATTTATACACAAGTCTTAAAAGACGATGGAATGTCTCCAGAGGATTCTGTCTGTGGCATTCATGTACTCTGGTGTCAATTTGATTAACAGGGTAAGGGTGGAGTCTAGCCTGTAAATCTAGATAATAGCCAATGAGGCCTCTGTGTGGGCATGACTTCCTCTGAGAATTCTGAGAAATCTCATGATATTTCCCCTGTGGAAGTGAGAGACTATCGACTCAGTTCCTGGAAGATGCTCTATTGACAAGACAGTATGGTGGCACGTTGATAGACCCTGAGTCCTGGAAGAGCCAGAAGAGAAGCCACATGGGGGTTTACCCTGATGGAACCAGACCTCTGGGGCTAGATAAGCCACATGGAGACTCCTGCAAGTGCTGAGATGTTTCTGCCACCACTGGATACACAAGACTCTGCATCCGCTGTGCCTATGAATGTCCTGGCATCATTGCATGTGCTTCATGAGTCTGAAGAAGACTTTATAGATTGGTATCAGACATATGGGCTAATATCGGACTTGTGGACTTGGACTGGACTGGGTCGGGATGCTTTCTCGATGTTTCATTCCTCTTGTATATAAACCTCTTCCTTATATTCATATGTGCATTTGTGAATTTGTTTCTTTAGGCTACCCAGACTAACACACTGTCTTTGAATTCACCATCGAAAATAAAATGACTAGATAAATAGGATGCATGAGTCTCAAGACTGATATGTTTTAATAGTCTCTTCCAGAAGTAGGTGTCATTCTATCCCCACACAGCCCACCCATCCATTCTCCCACTCCCACATCTGCCATCCACCCTCACCCATCACCAGTCTCCAACAAGGGCCAGAATACCTCTTTCTACTCACCTTCAAGAGCCATAAAAACAGGGACAGGGTACCCAGAAAGTAAGGCAAGCACAGAAAGTTACGCAATCTCTTAGTGGTTTCATTTTGGTGTGATGAAAAACATGTGAAAGATTGATAAGTAAGCACAAATATGCCTGTGCTTACCTTGCTTACCTTCCATCCTTTCAGGGACTGTACACTTGAAACCAGGCTTTGATAGTGTAGGAAGATTCTGTGGGTCGTGAGAGAGACATATGCCAGCCAGACGGGAAAGCAGACCCTTCCAGTTGTTGGAAAGGTGTGAAATTGTGCACTACAGATTAATAATTAAGTACAAGGGAGCCTGCACTTACCTTTCTCAGTGGGTAGTCAGGCAAGGTACAGAAAACACAAGAATCTAGGCTTTCTTGAAAATCTCCAGCCTCAGGCTTTATGGGGTGCTCACTAGCCAGCAGTCCATGGGGAAAGTGGAACTGCTGAATTATACCTAGAGGAATCGAGGGGCTGGAAAAGTCCAACCCCACCCTGAATCCAAATGTAGACCTTCTTTACACAAGTGTGTCCAAATGTACACAGAGGCCTTAAGGAGAAGATATTTCCTCGATCAAGACCAAACTTTCCAAAGAAGACTTCAACATGGTTATTTTTAGGCCACAATTCTTGACCCATCCATCCCTGAGAAAACCCGAACTTCACAGTGGAGATATATCTGCTGATTCCTAGAAAGATGTACAGACCCCACAGAGAGTGGGCCGCTGAGAGGCAGTCAAGCAAGGCACAAAGAAGTATCTTTATGAACCTGAACACAAGGGGCGGGGGGGGGGGGGGCAAGAACTGGAAAAGGAAAGGGATAAGTTTGTCTTTTCAAATCAGAGCAATGATATGCAAATCCCGCCTGAAGCTATTAACATATCTAAAGATGGAATATGTCCATCTGAAGTGAGAAAGTCTCTGAAGGCAGTTGTTTTCCCAACTGCCAGCCCTGATCCTTAATGGGCAGTAAAATCAGCAAGTGGGTTGCCAGGATTTTGTTAAGCTGAAATAGCCTCAACTAGGAAATATGAGAATGCATCCCATGCAATCATGGTAAAGTTTGTTCATGGAAAGGCCAATCGCTGGACAAGGAGATCACGTTGGGTAAAATAGTTCTTCTTCAGTGCTGTGAGTCACTTCCAATGCACAATGACCCTCTGTATCAAAAAAAAAAAAAAAACACTGCAGGAAAGGGCCCTAGATAGAACTTCCCCAGAGGGGTTCCCCATTTCTTTCCCAGAGAGCGGCAGTAGGTTTGAACAGCCAGCCTAAGAATTATGCCTGTGGGATCAAATTCACCACAGCAACTCAGAAGATTAGACAGAAACCTTAGAAGACAAGGTGTTTATGTCCATGGGAGAGAAAACACTCAGAAGAGGAAGCCTGAGGTTGTACAACGTGAAGTAGACTGTTGAGTTGGGGTGTACATTTTTCTGTATAGTCTCAATCATAGAATAAATAAAATGTAGGATTGGTGAGAAAAAGAAAATGCGGGAAATGCCACATTTGGGCCTGGCCCAATGTTTGCAACAAGGAACTCGGGCAGCCCAATGCTTGTGTAGACGGCAATGGACTAGGCCACATTTCTTTCTGGTATATATTCAGTCCCTGTGATTCTGAGCTGGCTCTACAGCAACTAATCACATCAGCATTATTTTATGGTGTATGTGTGTGTGCACAGGCATGTGTTTTGAGGAGGAGGGGGGTTGGCATCTCAATTGAAAATGAATTTCTTAACAGTCCACTATCAAATAAAAATCTTAAAAAAAAAATCATTGCTCTCAAGTAGACTTCAGTCAAGTCTAACCAAGTTGTCACAAACTAATGACCCACCAACTCCAAAATATTCATGGTGCACCTATTGGGTGCCGGTCTCTGCTGGCACTGAGAATACCATGGAACCTGTCACAAGAGCAAATCTTTATCTAGCTATTTTTCATACGTGCCCCTCTTCTAAGTTCCTTTCTCACCCTGACACACTTTGTTGCCCCCAGGGCCACCTCGTTGAGCACCGCCTGTTCTGCACCATCCTCACAGCTGAGCATGAGCCCATTGTTGGAGCCACCGTGTCAAACCGACTCCTGGATGATCTCCTCTTTTCAGTGACCTTCTGCTCCATGACGTCTGTTTCCAGGGATCGGTCTTTTCTGGTACGATGTTCAATCTAACCTTCAAAGAAAACCCATGAGGCAGGTTCTGTTTTGCCCCATCGTTGTGCAGGGAGGAGACAGAGGCTCTAGACAATTGAGTAACTTGACCAGCATCACAGTAGTGAGCAGAAACTCGAACCCAGCCGGTCTAGTCGCCATCTTTGTTTCAGCCAGGACGTTATAGTACTCAAGGACTTGCCTTTTTGCATCCGACAGCATCCTTGGTGAAACGCATTGTCTTTGCCCAAGGTCAGTCGAGGTTGGACCCACTTCACCCTCTCCCCTGGCCTGAACTTGAGCTGTTAGTCAGTGAGTCTTGGCTTTGGCTTTCTGAGAACCCTGCCATGGACGAGAGAATGAGCTGCCAGCCTGTCCATTCCCCTTGGCACTTCTCACAACCTAAATCAATGGACTGGCGGCATTCTCTCAATATAAATTCTGTGTCTCAATGTCAACAAAGAAGTCCTAGGGAATCAAATGTAGAACTGCACTGCAAGGCTTTCTAGGCTGCAATATTTTTGGAAGAAGCCCTAGTGGTGCAGTGGTTAAGCACTCAGCTGCTAAACAAAAGTTTGGCTGCCCATCCGCACCTAGAGTTCTAGGGAGAGAGACTTGGTAGTCTGCTTTTATAAAGATTAAACACATGACTGAAAAGTCACTTCAAACACATCTCAAACCTGTAAGACAGAGCAGAACTATACCAAAGTACTTCTAAGAGTATGTGCAATCTTTTTTTTTTTTTAAGGCATCACTGCCCTCAGGTGGTGGGAGTAGGAGGCCCAGCCTTTGCTCCTGGGAGCCGGAATTGAACCTCCATCCCAGTGGGCCGCAGTCCCGCGCACAACCACTACGCCACCCGGGCTCAGCCGAGTATGTGCAATCTTTACAGAAGAAGACTGTCTCATCTTTTTCTCACAGGGAAGCTAGCAGGTTCAAATCATGGATCTTCAGTGAGCATCTGAATGCTTAACCACTGAACCAGTCAGATTCCTTCCATAAAAGATTACAGCCTAACATGAAAAAATATTAATAACATAAATTATCAAAGGTTAATGAGGGAAGAGGGAGGAGAGAGAGGAAAGAAAAAACAAACGAGGGCTGATACCAAGGGCTCAAGCAGAAAGAAAATATTTTGAAAATGATGGCGGACTAAGCCCCCGTGGCGTAAGTGGTTGATTGCGGGACTGCGGCCCACGGGCTTGGCAGTTCAAATCCAGCGGCGGTTCTCAGGAGCAGCGCTGGGTAGCTCCCACGACCACCAGAGGGCAGTGATGCCCCCCAAAAATAAAGAAAATGATGGCAATATATGTACACATATGCTTAACACAATGGATGTCTGCATGAATTGTGAGAAAAGCTATAAGAGCTCCCAGTAAAGTGATTTTAAAAAAGAATAAGTAAATAATTGCATTGTCAAATAAGCTTTGAAATATTTTCTTGGTAAATAACAAAATTAATCTTAAAAAAAAACAACAGATTATAGCCTACAAAACCCTATCGGGCAGTTCTACCCTGTAACAACACATAAGTCTAGGACGCAGGAACTTCAACAAGGAAAAGCTCCCAATATCTGTGTCGTTGGCTAAATTACCCTTAGGGCTTGAATTTCCTCATCTTTCAGATAAGTATGTGAACAGTGTTTCATAAGATTTCTGTAGGGATAAAATGAAATATTGTGTGCAATGTATTTAGCAAATGCCTATCATTATAGTAAGTGCTCATTAAATTTTAGCTAATTGTGATTGTTTATTGAGCTTATCCTGTAGTCAAAATCACACGTGCAACTAGGTGGTGCTGATAGAATACTGTCCAGGGCTAGAGAAGTTTGGGAGGAATGCACTTAAACCAATATTGGAAGACATCAGGGAGAATATGCCTTCTTTAAAAGTGTGTCAAAGATTGAACCAACAGGGGAACAGACATCCCACCCAAACAAACAGAACAAAGTATAAATGAATAAATGAAAATATTGCCTTCGCCAGGGCAAACTGAATGCTTTTTATTCTGTCATGTTCGTACACACAATTCCTCAAATTTGTTCAGCAAAATGTAGCATACCAAAGGTGCTTCGATTGCTGAAAGAAACCTGGTTCAGAGCGTATGGACTCAGATCCCCAGGACATGATCTATTGCTAGTTCTTCTTTATGGGTGGTTCTCGATTCCTCAGATCTCTGCTTGCTCATTTAATCTCTTTTTTAATCTGCAGAGAGATTGACTCAAAATACAACTTCATGTGAAGACTCCCTCTGACTCATTAACATCTTAGAGGTTAGGATTTACAGCAGACAGCAAAAAGGAGGACATTTGCATAATACTGAGACTCCAAGTCTAGAAAGGTTGACACACGTGTTACTGTTAGGTATTAAGTCATTTCTGATCCATCGCAACACAACACACGACAGAACCGAACATCTTCACATTGATTCCTCTGTCTGAGCTCACTGTTTCAGCCACTGTGTGAGGCCATCTTATTGAGGGCTTCCCTCTTTCTTGCTCCCCCTCTACTCTATCAAATAGAATGCCCTTCTCTAGGGACTGGTCTCTGCTAATATGTCCAAAGTATGTGTGGCAGTCACCTAATCCGGTGTCAGTTTGAGGATTAAGAGTGTAGGGGTGGCATCTAGCCTGTCAATCTGGAAATAGTCAATGTGGCTTCTGTGTGGGAATGGACTCCTCCTGAGATTTCTGGAAAATGTGGTCGTTCCTTCTTGGAGGTATGGGAGACACATTTTCTCTCTACTCATTCCCTGGGAGATGTTGCAGCTGGCAAGACACCTGGTGGCGTGCTGATAGACCCTGAGCCCTGGAAACTGGAGGAGTCACGGGGAAACCCTTGCCATGCTGAGTGCTTCCATCACCACTGGATACACAAGACTCTGCACCCACTGGCCTCTGGTTGTCCTGGTGTCATTGCATGTGCTTCATGAGTCTGAAGATGACTTTATAGATTGGTATCAGACATATGGGTATCAGACTTATGACCTTGGACTGAACTGAGTTGGGATGTTTTCTTAATGTATAGTTGCTCTTGTATATAAAACTCTTTCTTAGATACATATATATGCATGCTTATGTATTTCTTTCTTTAGCCTACCCAGACTAACACAGGATGTAAGACAAAGCCTTGCTTTCCTGGACACTAAGGCACACTAAGGCTATACTTTATCCAAGACAGATTTGTTTGTGCCTTTAGCAATCCATGGTACTTTCAATATTCTTCTCCAGCACCAAAATTCAAGTGCATCAATTCTCCTTTTTTTTCCTTACTCGATGTCCAACTTTCGCATGAATAAGAGGCAATGGGAAACACCGTGACTTGTGTTAGGCACACCTTAGTCCTCAAAGTAGGTAACATCCTTGCTTTTCAGTATGCTAAAGAGGTTTTCTGCAGCAGATTTACCTAAAACAGAGCCTCTTTATGATCTCTTGGCCGTTACTGCCACGAGCCTTGTTTGTGAATCCAAGCAGGAAAAAAATTCTTGACAACTTCAACCTTTTTTCTATTGATCACGATGTCACTATTGGTCCAGTTGTGAAGGTTTCGGTCTTCTTTACCTTGAGCCAGAGTCCATATGGAAGGCTGCAATCCTTGATCTTTCCTCAGCAGCGGCTTGGTTTCCAGTCCTTTCACTTTAAGCAAGCAGCCTGTATGCCACCTTCCTTCCAATCTTGATGTCACATGCTTCTTCATATAGCCCAGCTTCTTCAACTGTTTGATTAGCATACAGATTGAATAAGGATGGTGAGAGGATACATTCCTGTTGAACTTTTCCTGATTTCAAACCATGCATCCCAATCACCAATCAGTTTCAATGCATGTGGATTGCATGTTTGATCAGCTTTTGACTGAATGCTGGCCGAATTCTTCAATTTCTTCATCCCTAGCTTTTGTGTTTGGTGCATAAATTTGAATAATAGTTCTATTGATTGGATTTTCTTGAAGCTGGACAGATAATATTCTATCACAGAAAGCACTATACTTCTTGATTGCTTTTTTTTAAATTGATCATCTTATTGGGGCTCATACAACTCTTTTTTTTTTTTTTTAGGCATCACTGCCTTCAGGTGGTGGGAGTAGGAGGCCCAACCTTTGCTCCTGGGAGCTGGAATTGAACCTCCAACCCAGTGGGCCACAGTCCCGCGCACAACCACTACGCCACCGGGGCTCAGCCCCTCATACAACTCTTATAACAATCCATCCATCCATCCATTGTATGTCAAGCATATTTCATACATCTGGTGCCCTCCTCATTCTCAAAACATTTGCTTTCTATTTAAGCACTTAGCATTAGCTCCTCATTTTTCCCCTCCCTCCTTGCTCCCCCTTCCCTCATGAACCCATGATAATTTATAAAATATCAATACTTTGTCATGTTTTACACTGTCCAATATCTCCTTTCACCCACTTCCCCATTGCCAATATCCCAGGGAAGATGTTATATGTAGATCCTTATAATCAGTTCCCCCTTTCTAACCCACCTACCCTCCACCTTCCCAGTATTGCCACTCTCACCAGTGGTTCTGAAGGGATCATCTGTCCTGGATTCCCTGTGTTTCTGGTTCCTATCTGAACCTGTGTAGATCCTCTGGTCTAGCCGGGATTTGTAAGGTAGAATTGGGATCATGATAGTGGGGAGGAGGAAGCATTGAAGAACTAAAGGAAAGTTGTATGCTTCATCATTGCTACATTGCATCCTGACTGGTTCCTCTCCTCCCTGAAACCCCTCTGTAAGGGGAAGTCCGTTACTGACAAGTGGACTTTGGGTCCCCAACCTATACTCCCTTTCATTTACAATAATATGATTTTTAGTTCTTTGATGCCTGATACCTGATCCCTTGAACACCTCATGGTTACACAGGCTGGTGTGCTTCTTCCATGTGGGGTTTGTTGCTTGTCAAGTAGATGGCCACTTGTTTACCTTCGAGTCTTTAAGACCACCGATGCTTTATCTTTTGATAGCCAGGCACCATCAGCTTTCTTCATCGCATTTGCTTATGCATGCATTTGTCTCCAGTGATCATGTCTGGAGGGTGAGCACATGGAATGCCAATTTAATAGGGAAAAAAAGTGTTCTTGCATTGAGGAAGTACTTGATTGGAGGCCCAATGTCCATCTGCTGCCTTAATACTAACTCTATAAGTATATGCATATAGATCTATTTCCCCATCATTATGTATATGTAATTATATATATTTACCTATGTACATTGTATTTAGACCTCTATAAGTGCCCTTTCCCTCCTATTTCTTTCTTTCATTTCCTTTTACTTCCCTCTTGTCCCCCTACCATGCTCAGCCTTCATTTGGGTTTCAGTAATTTCTCTTGGCTACATTGCTCTTGATCTATCCCTACCAAATCTCTCACACCTGCCTTGCCACTCTTTTTGGAACACTTGTTCCCTTACATGATTGTTTATGCAGTTCCTTTTTTGACAATGAATGGCACAGTGTCGTTACTCTCAATTTTGTTATTCCTAGCAGAGTAAGCCATAAGATTTTCTGATTCAAAAAAGCCAATACCAGTACATTTCTGCTCAATGACACCTAAAATATTGATCTTTACATATTCCATTTCATCTCTGACTACTTCCAATTTTTCTAGATTCATACTTCACACATTCCAAGTCCTAATTATTAGCAGATTATTGCAGAAGGACCCTAAGTCCTTCTCCATCAGCAAATGAAGGTCCCAAAGTCTCCATTCCCACGGACTTTACACGACTCACGTCTCCACGGTCAGTTCCACTCCAGTAAGTCAGCTCCTTGTTCCTCACATTTAGAGAGCCCTCCAACTTGAAGGGCTCATTCTCTGACACTGTCTAACAAAGTTCTGCTTCCAGTCCCTGGACCGTGCTATGCAAAAGGTTTTCAGGGGCTCCATCCTCCAAAGTGAGTCGCCAAGTCTTTTTTTTTTTTTCTTAGTCTGAAACCTCAACTAAAATCTCTTCAATCTGAGTGAGTCTGCTGGCATCCGAAATACCAGGGACACAGTCCCCGGGATCACAGCAACATACACATCACCACAGTGTGACACACTGACAGACAGATGGCGGTAACACATATGAGGGGGCTTCAAAAAATTCCATTTTCAGAAACTTTTTGAAATGCCCTTTCATTTTATTGTTGTTTGTGGCTAATGTTGGTTCCAACTCATAGTGACTCTATCTGCGTCCAACAGAGCAGCTGCTGCCTGGTCCTGCCCTATCCTCCCAATGAGTATTGCAGCCATTGTGCCCATCCATCTTGGGGAGAGTCTTCCTCTTTGGGGCCCGCCTTTACTTTACCCAGCATGATGCCTTACCTTTGCCAGGAACTCGTTGCCCCGATACATGTCCAAAGTACATTAGATGACAACTTGCCATTTTCACTTCTAAGGCGCATTTTGGCTGAACTTGTTCCAAGACAGACTTGCTTGTTCTTTTGTGAATCTATAAGCATTTCAATGCTCTTGGCCAGTACCATCATTCAAATGCATCTGTTCTTCTTCTGTCTTCCTCATGTGGCATCCAAATTTCACATGGCTATGAGGTGGTTGAACTACCACAGGCTGAGGCAAGTACCTGCAAGTTCTCAAAGCAACATTCCTGCTCTTGAACACTTTACAGAGGTCGTGTGTAGCAGAGATTCCCAGTATAGCATGCCATTTGGTTTCTTGACTGCTGCCACCATGAACAGTGATTATGGATTCCATCAAGGTGGGATCTTTGATACTGTTCAGAGAGACATGAGTTGAATCATAACAATCCCCATGAGCCGTAATATCTTCTGTCTGTCTTTAACTGGGTGCACATACGCTCGCGAGAATAAATGCTCTTGGTTTGAGAGCATGCATACATTTATGAGTATCTCTTTTGAGAGCCTTGAGCTTTCCTATGGGCTCTCCTAACTTCATCTGCCTGCATTTAGGGCAATGAATGAGTTCTTTGCTACTTGTCCTTTCACAATAATCTCTCTGCCACTTTATAAAAGAAAAGTACAGGTCTCGGTCATCGCAAACCTTGATATTATGTCTCTGGGAGTATAGACTTCCAGGGATCCACACGGAGAAGTAAATAGAAATATTGATATTATGAATGTTTGGGTAACAGATTCATTTGCAAATAATCAACTGGAATGATTGACTTACAAGTTTCCATACAAGTCAAGTGGTTTCCAGCTCTCTGATATCCACATAACCAAAAGAAGGCCTAATTGAGTTGTCCTCTGAGAGATGATTAAAAATAAAGTGTCGTGATATGTCACTATGTGCTTTTTAATATTGAACTTTAAATGAGCTGGAATAACTCAAGTGCAATGAAACATCTTACATTTCTATCTACATTTACATTTTGTGTTAGCAATCCTTTTGGTGCTACTATCTTTAAAAAAAAAATAGAGAGAATTGAAATGGCTGCTAACCATCATCTCCTTCTAGAAATAAGTAATATTCACCCAGAGAGACATGGAATGGTAAAACCCCATCCATCTCAGCAGCTGTATTCCCAATGTCATTTCACTTTTTGTGTTTACTAATTTGATATAAAAAAATACACTGTACTTATGTCGTTCTTCTCAATTGTATAGTAATCATAATTTTTAATAATAATTTAATCTAGAAGAAATTTCTTAGTACTTAGAGCCACTAGTCAAATGAAATGGTTTA
Source organism: Nesogale talazaci (assembly GCA_004026705.1). Taxonomy (NCBI): domain Eukaryota; kingdom Metazoa; phylum Chordata; class Mammalia; order Afrosoricida; family Tenrecidae; genus Nesogale; species Nesogale talazaci. The sequence continues at coordinate 49,130 of PVJH01004822.1, read as the reverse complement.
GAACATTATTTCAATTTATATACATGTTTTTGTTGCAGAGAAGTGCGATTTGGAAATCAATAAGAAACTTTCAAGCATAAAAATATATTACATTAGGATAAAATTCTGTGGGGGAAGTAAACTAGAAATATAAGTTCAAGGAGAAAATGGAGTGATGTGAAAAGAAATCCACTAAAGAAAAATGAGTTTGTGTATTTTTACATTGATGGCAGTAGGCATCAAATCACTATAGAATTTGCATTTCTTTGGGAACATTTCAAAGAGCAGTGTAAGAGGTTTATTTTTAAATGTCAATATTTACAATATGCCAAAAGTTTTATATGTAAATATGTAACATTATAATAAAAAATGACACATTTAGTTAAATGTACACAAGGGGATACGTAGTCTTTCAAACTTCTTTCAAGGGATGGGCAAAGAAAAAGTTTTTTAAAACCAAAGTTTCTGAGGACATCTTCTTTTTCCTCCTTTTCCGTCAATGAGTGAATATATTACCCAGAAAGTACGTTCTCACAACTGTACTGAGTACTAAGAAGCAAGCCACCGTAGTAACAGGTGCTGACTCTGTTTTCAAAGACTCGACCTCTAGCTGTGTCAACTAGAGAATACATGGTAAACCATTGTGAGGTATTGTAGACATTGTGTGTGTGTGTGTGTGTACCCTCCGAAAAGTTTGCTGAAAGTGCAACAAAAAAGCCTACAGACAGGGGACATATTTTGGCAGTGACACATCTGACAAGTGACCGACTTCTAATGGTCACAGGAAACCTCAACACATCCACAACAGCAATAAAACAACCCAATTAAAAGAAATTGGCAGAGGACATGAATAAAGACTTCACAAAAAAAATTCAGCCACTTAGCCAGTGTTCTTGTTGCTATATGGTACTGAATTGGTCTTGGCTCACAGTGAGCCCACGTGTGTGCCAACCACAGGCCAGTGCTGCGCCACCCTCCCAATGCCATGCGGTGTCAGCTCCTGGTTGCAGCCACTGTGTGAGATCATCACATTGAGGGTCTTCTCCTTCTCCACTGACCTTCTTCTGTACCAAGATTGATGTCCTTTGGCAGGGACTCGTCTCCCCTGATGACTGGACCCAAAGACATGAAGTCTCACCATCCTCACTTCTAAGGAACATTCTGCTTGTCCTTCTTCTGAGACATCCCAAGGAGCGATGTGGAACTTATGCCAGTAAGTGCCAGAAAAGGTTCCTAAGATGACAACAAGTGGAAGGGGGAAGTGGCAGCCACGAGCCTGGATCCCAAAGTCCCCTCTTGAGAGGTGCAGGATGACCAGTCCAGTGACTCCCTAGCTACCAAGAGGCTGCCCTCGGTCAACCCAGCTTTCTGTGCAAAGGGTCAGCCAATTCCAGGCCCAGCCAGGGGATGAGAGTAGAAGGTAGTGCTAGGCGCTGGTCTTGCCCACCTGATAGTCACAGTCTATGTCCTGGAATTCATAATCTATATGAGCCATAAAGCAAAACTCTATTACCATCAAACTGATTCTGATTCCTGATGATCCCATGTGTACTGTGCTTTTCAGGGACATGGCTCTTGTGGAAGCACTATCCTTCCTTCTGAATAGGTTGGAACCGCCAGCCTTGTAACTAGCAGCTGAGTGCCTATCTGTGCTACCCAGGGCCTTCCAGACCAGAAATAGGCCCAGGTAAATACTAATTTTCCCAGGCTCTGTTTTCAATAAGTATGGTCATGTGGGACAATTGCAGCCAATGAGGGAGATGTGAAGATCTGAGAATTTCTGGGAAAGTTTTGTTCTATGTAGATGACTCTGCCTACTCTTTCTCCTGGTCTGAATGTTGATGCTATACCCGGAGCTAGAGCAGCGATGTAGAAACTATCAGGCAACTAGCATGAGGACAAAAGCAAACGTGCCAAAGGTACAAAGGCAGCATCATAATTGTAACATCCAACTGACAGATGTTAACACTAATATAAGCATATGCACATATGTATATGCCTATATATATATTTGATGTAGCAAGAGATCTGGTGGTAAACTTTTGAGAACGTTAGTTCACTATTCAACAGCCAAGGAACTTACATATTTGGAAAAATTGAATAAGCATCAGCCAGAAAATTGACAGAGATTTAATATTTTCAAAACCCAAATCCCATGTGACCTAGGATGGAAAAATGAAAAACATTCTTGATAGCATTCTGCATTCTTGATAGCACTTTGAGAACTGAACTAGTGCCGGGTGGTACCCACCTTCAGATCACTGGCTGCATTAAATGCATACATGCATATATACATACACATATACATAACATACCTTCATACATACACTTGTATCGCTGTAAATTGTTCCAGTCAAATGTTCCAGTTACTTTTGCTACATCAAACAAGTAAATTAAAACTTAGTAATATAAAACAAATCATTCTACTATGCTCACAGCTCAGGAATCCAGAGAGTGTACAGGAGGGATGACTTGGCTCTATAATATCTGGAACCCCAAGTAAGGAGACAGTTGGAGGTAACGCAAACCATTAGTTTTGAAAGGACCATGTGATATCAGAAGAGACTCAGAAACTTGATCTTGAACATATAGCAGTTTAAGTAAGTAGAAGAAATAATGAAGGAGGAAAATAGAACAGAAAATTTCAAAGAGCAACTCAAGAAGACAGACTAAGGTGCTATAATGACACATGCAAAGACCTAAAGTTGGCAAACAAAATGGAAGCGCGCCATCAGCATGTCTCAAGAAAAATCCAAATCTTGGCCTATCATACTGAAGGATTCTCTGGGTAGAATATTGAATGATTCAGCAAAAAAAAATATGGAAGGACTACACAGAATCACTGCACCAAAAAAGAATCCATCTGGTTCAACCATTTCAAGAGATAGCACATGACCAAGAGTCACTGGTAATGAAGAGAAAATTCTAAGGCACACTGAAAGCATTAGTGACAAATAAGGATCCGTTAACTAATGAAATAATAATTTAAGGGCTGAGCCCCGATGGTGCAGTGGTTGTGTGCGGGACTGCGGCCCACAGGGTTGGCGGTTCATATCCAGTGGCAGCTCTCCAGGAGCAAGGCTGGACCTCCTACTCCCACCAGGGGGCAGTGATGCCCACACCCCAAAAAAAAGAAATAACAATTTAAGTGTTTTAAAAATCTGATGCAGTCACTGAATGATTGGAATCCATATAATCGGAAATTGAAGGAGGGATGAATATCAGAGCCTAAATTGTGAAAATCTGATGTGCAGAAGGTGATGGATGACAGAAGGAACCCAGGATTCATTTGTGGAACTCCTTAGGAAATAAACCTCCGGAGAACTTCCCTCACCTAAGGGAGGAAAGTGGGCACTAAACAGAGTGCTTGAGAAAAAGCAGTAAATATGATTAAAGGCATAAATCTGGCCTGACCAGTTAAAACTTTATCAGTTGATTGACCCTAGCATGCAGTCCGAATCTGATTTGGTTTCCAAAATTTTATATTGTTTTCTTTGCTTTTTCTTTCTTCATATTTGAGTGTATCTCATAGGCATTATGTCAATAGAGGTCACCCTCTTGAAGCTGTTATGTGCTTTTCCATTTTTCAGGATATGAAACCTAGGACTGATGAATCTAGGGGGACAGCAAGTAGAAAAAGGGGCTTAGGGGACAGAGAACAGGGGTGGAGGTGGGATATATGGGAGATGAGATCAAGAAGTCCATGTAGAAAATGCATGTTTGGAAATTGTGGTAGCAATTGTACATTCTACTTAATGTGATTAGAATTTGGAATGATGTGTCATATGTAATAAATCCCAAAAATAACAACAATAATAATAATAATAATAACTGGTAGTTCACAAAGACAATATTTTGTAAAAGACAACATTCTAATTTTGTGAAAAGCAACTGAGGTCTTGAAATCTCATGAGCGGCCATCTTAGGTACAGCTGTGAGTTTCTACACAACCAAAGAAAGGAAGCATGGTGGAGATCAAAAGACATAGCAACAACTAGTCCAACGAACTACTGGACCACTCAAACCTCCTCCTCCACAAAGATCAGAAGAACTGCATGGCGCCTGGATATCATGACCAACTGCTCTGCTAAGGATCACTTTGGCAGGTCTTGGATAGAGTAGGAAGAAAACGTGGAACACAACTCAAAATCATTAAAGAGACCAGCCTTCCTGTCAGAGAGAAACTTGTTGAATCACAAGAGTAAAGCCTTTATCCTTCCAGTCCGGAACCAGATTCACTTCTATGTTAGAATAATCAACCATTTACAGTTAAAAAACAAAAGACAGCATTTACTGAAGGACAAAGTTTAGAGGGTTAGAAAAGGAGGAGAACTGGAAACAGCATAGAGGAAATATGATAAGTGATGGTTCATTAAGGGGGCTATAATGGGTGAGTTCAATCAGAATGTGCATAAATTGCTGAAAGTAAAACTATGATCTCCTCTGAAAACTATCATCTGATTTAGAATAAGAACATTTTACTTTTTTTTAAGTAGCTATTGATAGCCAAATAGCTTTTTTTTAATGTTTTTTAATGAAGCAGTACTGGAAGCATTCACTAATCGATGCTGGAAATTTGAAAGAGAGGTATCTGGCTAACTGACTGAAAATAATCCATATTTGTGTCCATCCCAAAAATAGGTGACCAAATAGAACTGGGAGTTTATAACAATATCACCAATATAGCATCCAAGTAAAATTTTGCTGAAGATCATTTAACAACAATTATAGCAGTACACTGACAGAAAGTGCCAGAAATTCAAGCTGAATTCAGAAGAGGACATGGAAGAATAGATATCATTACTGTGTTAGATTAATTTTAGCTGAAAGCAGAAAACACCCGTATTCCATTGACTGTGCAAAGGCATTTGATTGTGTGGTTCATAATAAAGTATTGATCACGTTGGGGGAAAAAAATGAGAATTCCAGAACACTTCATTGTGCCCCTGTAAAATGTGTACCTGGACCAAGAGGCTGTCACTTAAATGAGACAAGTAAATAGTACATGGTCAGACCTCAGCAACCAAGGGTGTCAGGGTTGTAGTCGTTCATCATATTTATTCAGTAATCTGAGAAGCTGAACTGTGTGAAGAAAAACACAGCCTAAGCATTGGAGGAAGTCTCCTTAACAGCTGGGGATGCACAGGAGACACTGTCTTGCTTACTGAAGCCAAGAGATTCGAGGCACCTGATGAAAATCAGAAGCTGCAACCTTCGGTATGGATTGCAACTCAGTGTCAAGAAAACAAGAATCTCCACACCTGAACCAATAGACAACATCAAGATAATGACCACGGACGTTGTCGAGGATTGCATTTTGCTTAGACCCACAATCAATGATCATGGAAACAGCAGTCAGGAAATTGCAGCACTTCTTGCATTTGAGAAAATCTGCTGCAAAATAGCTCTTTGAAGTTTTAAAGAGCAAAGATGCCACTTTGAGGACTAAGGTGAACCTGCCACAAGCCATGGACTTTCAGTGGCCTCATATGCACGTGAAAGATGCTGCAGTGAATAAAGAAGACCAGAGGAGGAATGATGAATTTGAATGAGGGTATTGACCAAGAATATTGCAAATAAGCACGGACTACCAGAAGGACAGACAAACATATCTTGGAGAGAGGAAGCCAGGAAGTTCCCAAGAAACAAGATTGGTGACATTTTGCCTTACGTTCTCCGGACATGTTATTAGGAGAAATGAGTCACTGAAGAAGTACAAGAACAAAAGGGGGACGACTCTGGCCAGGTGGATTGGCACAGCATCTCCAACCAAGGGCTCCAATGGTAGGAGGATGGCGCAGGATCAGGCGGTGTTTTGTTCTGGGGTACACAGGCTTTCGAGGAGAACCAACGAGAGGCACCTAACAATAGCAACACTGTGAACCTGGCCTTGTCTTGAAGTGGGGGCTTTATGCTGAAGGTGTTTTTAAGTTAGTTTGAGGATGTGCTGGGGTTGGTTGGGCCCTAATCCTCTCAGAATGATGTCCTTACAAAAGAGGAGAAGAAGTTCAGAGGAAAGGTGACCATGGGGTAGAGAGAAGCTGCAGGACAAGGACTATCTGTGACCACCAGACTCTGCAAGAGCCAAGAAAGGATCTTTCCTTAGAAACACCCAAGGGAACATTGCCCTCTCAATACGTGGGTTTGGTTTTCTGGCCTCAATAAACACTCGATTTCTGTTCTTATAAGCCTTGTGGTATTTTGTTATGGAAGTCCTAGAAAACCAACACAGGCACTATTGCTGCCAATTTGGGGGTGGGGGGAATCGGAAGCATTTCTCTTAAGAGGTCAACTATCCCAGCCTGGGATAAATTTCCTAACTATTAGATCTGAATTGATTTATTTTATCCCCAAATGCATTGGGCTATAATCTCCCTAAATGGATGAAGTCAGGACTTCTATTTTTAACAGCTGGCTCATTCTTTTGCATTTCCTTACTATAAATACCTGAGTGCACTTGTTTTAAAGTACGGCCCTTTTGTCATCTGATTGTCCTAGAGTAGAGTTAGGAGACAGATCAAAAAAATGAAATGGGAGAGGAGAAAGAGATGTCATTACTCATTCTGTTCAATAACTACTTTCTCGGACTCTAGAGTTCATAGCAGACTGAATGCCAGAGAAAGCCCAGAGTTCATAGCCTTTCTCATTGTATTGACCTTCTCATTGTAGGGGACTCAGGGAAGTCACCCATGCTCTCACCAATCCTCTGAAACAGACTGATGCTTCTCTCTCTCTCTCTCTCTCTCTCTCTCTCTCCCTCTCTCTCTCTCTCTCTTTCTCTCTCTAATTCTTTCATTGGTGGCTCATACAACTCTTATCACAACACATACGTAAGTCCATTGTGTGTCAAATACACTTATACACCTGTTGCCCTCATAGTTCTCATAACATCATAACATTTACTTTCTACTTAAGCCCTTGCCATCAGTTCCTCATTTTCCCCCTCCCTCCCTGCTCACCCTTCCTCATAAACCCTTGACAATTTATAAATTATTAATACTTCATCATGTCTTACACTTTCCAAAGTCTCCCTTCACCCACTTTCCTGTGGTCCATATCTCAAGAAAGAGGTTATATGTAGATCCTTATAATCAGTTCCTCCTTTCTACCCCACCTTCCCTCCACCCTCCTGGTATCACCACTCTCACCACTGGTCCTGAAGAGATCATCTGTCCTGGATTTCCTATGTTTCTGGCTCCTATCTGTGCCAGTGTACATCCTCTGGTCTATCCAGATTTGTAAGGTAAACTTTGGGATCATCATCATGGGAAGGGGGAAGCATTAAAGAACTAGAGGAAAGTTGTATGCTTCATCATTGCCACACTGCACCCTTAGTGGTTTATCTCCTCCCTGCAACCCCTCTGTAAGGGGAAGTCCATTACTGACAAATGGACTTTGGGTCCCCAACCTGTACTCCCCCTCATTTACAATAATAAAATTTTTAGTTCTTTAATGCCCAATACCTGATTCCTTTGACACCTTATGGTCACACAGGCTTGTGTGCTTCTTCTAGGTGGGTTTTGTGGCTTGTGAGCTAGGTGGCCACTTATTTACCTTCAAGATTTAGGATCCTCGATGCTATTCTTTTGATAGCCAGACACCATCAACTTTCTTCACCACCAATGCATATGCACTTTTGTCTTCAGCCATTGTGTTGGGAAGGTGAGCATCATGGAATGTCAATTCAATAGAACAAAGTGTTCTTGCATTGAGGAAGTACTTGATTGGAGACCCAGTGTCCCACTGCGGCCTAATACTGAACCTGTAAATATGTGCACGTAAATCTATTTTCTCATCATCATATATAAACATATTTACCTATATACATGTCTATATTTAGACCTCTATAAATGTCCTTTGCCTCTTATTTCTTTCCTCTATTTCCTTTTACTTCCCTCTTATCCCACTATCATGCTCAGTTTTCATTTGGGTTTCAGTAATTTCTCTTGGTTACTCTATCCTTGATCATTCCCTATCACACCTCTCACATCCTCCTTGCCACTGATTTCAGATCACTTGTCATTCTCTTGTCCCTGGGTTGGTCAACATCACCTTCTTTTCCCTGCTTTCCCTTCTCCCATATCTCCCTGGGAGCATACATCCATCATTTTCTCCTCCAGACTGATCATCCAACCTATCTTATCTAGATAGACCTGCAGAGATAACAATATGTACAAAAAACAAGACATAGCAAGAAGAAGCAACAAAAGGACATGGAAAACTAAGACTACAAGGGGGAAAAGTCCAGAAAGTATATATAAATTAATAATAATAAAGAAAAACCTGTAAATAGTTCAAATTCTGCTTGTTGACATCTAGGAATGACCTCAAAATTGATGCTTGTCTTGCACAGTTCCATTTCTCATAGCAACTATACCTGAACCCCTGGATCACAGACAGCCCAAGAGACATTTCCATTGGTCTTCATACTATTGGGTGAAAGTCAATTATCTTAATATCACATTCCCAACTCCAGGTAGTCTCAAATAGGGGATATTGATCTTTCCGGAATATTAATCCAAGCTCTACTCACTAAATGTAAACACTGTGAGGAGAAGCTCAGGCCAGAATCAGATGGAGGGATAGTCTCCCACCAGCTGCCTTGCACACCAGTAGAGAAGGCAAGGGACTGCAGGAAGGGGAAAGGGAAGACATCACTCTCATAACCCTTCACAGGATCGAGTGCATGGTTGGTAGGAACACTGGGAGTGAGGACTAGACTCTCAGGCTCATGCTTCTCTGAGTGTTGCTTTAGAACCTCCAGTATCTCAGTTCTCCCCCTGGTTGGGGGGGGGGGGCTCATGTGAAGATGTTCTATTTCCTCTCTCATCCTTATGCAAGGTGCAGGGATGGCAGAGCCTACACGCTCAATGACTATTCTAGATCTTCTGTCTCTCCTGCGTATCTGAGGATTCTGTGACATGGCCCTCAATAAAGTTGTGTTTCACCTGATCCTTTGCTGTCTGCAACCGAGACAGTATCCACAGATGGCCATGAATCTGCCTTCTAAGGAAAGATCCCTGGGTAGTGCGAGTGTTTATTCCTCGAGCACTAGCTCAAAGGTGCATGGTCTGGATCCTGCCAGAAGTGCTGCAGAAGCAAGGCCTGGAGATTACATCAAGTATAAAGATTACAGCTAAATGTTTCCCCCTTGAGAGCAGTTGTGTGTAACACATGGAAACACACTGGGTACCCAGAGGTTGAAATTGACTTGTTGGCCAAGTGGCTTGTCGGCTAAAGAAAAAAAAGGACAGTTTTCTGCAAGGCACATGCCTCACTCAGGCAGGGCCAATTTTGGTTGGATGAGAGAGGAAGCTAAGATGTTCACTGGAACTCTTCCTTCTTCAGTTTTGCACTCCCTATCACACTTTTCAGTTCCTCCCAGAAATTAAAATTTAATAAATACAAGTACATATTAATTAACAGCCACAATATAGTGTGTGAAATAGAACATTGGGTGATTCAGATGTTGTGTGAATCCCATATTACATAGAGTTCACATTTGTCTATACGTGATACACAGCTATCAAAGGAATTCTCTGACTCCCTGCGAGTGCCTGAAGCCTCACGATGTGAAAACGTGTCCGTGCCATCGACCCCCTCTGAGCAGACTGTATGAGGAGCCCTGCTAGCGAAGTAATTATGCAATGGGCTGTTAACTGCAAGGTCAGCCATTTGAAATCACCAGTCATCTTGAGAAAGAGTGGAGCTTTCTATTTCCGTGAAGAGTTAACAGTCTTGGAAACACACAGGGGCAGTTCTACCCTGCCCTGTGGGGTCCCTATTAGACAGCATCGACTCGATGGCAGTGAGGCTGGTTTGGGTTTGAGCAGACTGTGGGGAACCTGGTTGAAAATGAGTAACAGAGACTGAGCAGAGGGGTCACAGCCCAGGGTCTCCCCACAGGGACCCCTCACAGGGCAGTCAGATAGGACACGCCCTCACAGGCTTCTCAAGAGCTGCGCCAGACCCGGTCCAGTTGCTGGCCTGGTGCCGCACAGCTCAGGATCTGCAAGCAGAGCCATGGCTTGAGTGCTATAGGCCAAGCCTAGATTGCAGTCAAACCTGTGAGCTGCAGGGCTCTCTCAGGCACAAACAACATCAGCCCTGTCTCCAAAGAAGTGAGTCCTCCCCACCACGCAGGCGTAGGTGTGGTGGGTCATTTTCCCCATGGACATCATGAACACTGTGCAGCATCTGGCTGTATTTGATGTGAAACCATAAAGGAGAGGGCAAGAAATGCTGAAACTCGGTCTAGTTATTCCCCCTGAGTGTTTGCAGCTACAGACACCAAGGGACCCAGAATTCCAAACAGCAAGAGGTCATGGAGAGTAGCCTCCTGAACCTCAAATAACAGAAGAAAGGTCATCAAGTATTTCCAAAAAGTAGTTTACCCTTCTTGACCATGTGGAGGTGTGTCTTAGGAATGCAAGGCTGGTTTTAACATTCAGATATCAATCCATGTAGTTTGCCATGTCAGCAGAAAACCAAACAAATAAAAATCCTGATGATCTAAATAGATTCAGAAAACTCCTTAGAATAATGATTCCTAATAAAAATTCAATAAATTAGGAGCTAAGGAAAAGCCCTCAACTTAATAAAGGGCTTTATGGAAAACTGCCTGTGTGTCAGTTTGTTGTAATATGGTAGTTTTCATGTTGCTTTGATGCTAACAGCTGTGTCAACAGTATTTTTAATACCTGTAGGATTATACAGGTAGAAAGTTTTTGTGTTTTTTAAAACTGTTTTATTGATATATTTTGCACATAGCATACAATTCAATAGTTTGGCCATATTCATAAGAGCCACAATCAATCTCAGAATATTTACTTCCTCCCATCCCCATTGACATCAGTCCCTGCCCCACCCCACCCCACACACCCCTCAAGAAACCATCAAAGCAGTCACTGTTGTCATGACTCTGCCCATCCTGGGTTTCATATACAGCAAAACATAGAAAACAAGACAAAATGGAGCTTTCAGACAAAGAGAAACTAGGAAGAAAAATTGAATGATTGACTTCCAAAAATAAGCCTATGAGTTACAACTGAATAGCATCCAATTTTGTGATGACTTCCCTCTGTCGAATGGCCCTGTAGTTGCCACAAGTGACATCAACAGCCAGGATCACAAAGAGACTGCAGCACCAGGTTCTTTTGGTTCTGTTGTATCTGGCGTATGAACTGGAGCCTCTTAGAATGTTCTCAATGAGGTCATACACTTACAAGAGCATTCAAACACATACATGTAACAAAATTGTGCTACAGTTGGATAAATTTAACACAACCATCCTTTATCTGCATATGGAAAATGACAAAATAATAAAGGAGGCCAAAATAAATGAAGATACATGCAGCCGTCATAGATGAAAAGACTCAATAGTATTAAGAAATGACCACTGGTTTCCTCCATCTGAAAGTATAGGCTTCCTATGAAATCTTTCATTAGCCAAAGTGATATAAAGCAAAGAAACAATCACCATTAATTAACATGGGAAACAATCTCTTGAACATTCTTAGACACCCCCCTCCCAAAAAAAGTACATAAAACATAATACAAACATGTAGTTAAAGCAAGAATGGTATGGAGAATGCAACCTATAAAAAGTAGAAATACCTTCATGTACAGTGAAGTGTCCAAGAAAGGAGCTTGGTCTTTCATTTCACTCTGCCTGTTCAGGAGGCAAGCTGCCTCTTTAACCACTCACTGCAAAGCAAACTCTAAGAGCAAACATTCCCTTTAGACTTCCCTTTTTCCTTTTCTCATTGACAAGAGATCCTAACACAGGATTTCTATAAAAGCAAAGTGACCTATCAAAAAGTAGGGATGCTTGTACTTCCCACAGTGTTGGGATAAGATACAACTTCAATCTAATGCCACCAGCCTTTCTAAAATAGAAATTGAGAAGCTGATTCTAAAATCTCTATGCAAATGCTAAAGACTTGAAATAACCACAAGAATTTCGAAAGAGAAGAACAAAGTTGGAGGACTCACACTAACTCCTAAAATAGTGTACAACTGCATAAACAAGGAATGTGTACTATTAACATAGAATAGACATATAAATCAATTCAACAAACTAAGGTGTACAGAAATAGAACCACTCATACATGGCCCATTGATTTTTGACAAGAGTGCCAATCCAATAGGAAAGGATTTTCCACAAATCTTGGTAGAACAATTGAATATCCATAGAATAAGTAAACAAATAAACCTTGATCATTGTATTACTGAGTAAGCAAAAATTAACTTGAAAATTGATCATAGGCTTAGAGGTAAAAAGCTAATGCTAAAATTTGTAGAAAAAAGACATGAGAAAATCTTGTGACCTTATGATAGGCAAAGAAATCTTAGTACACAAAAAGTGGGGCCTATAAGAGGGAGGGGGGAAAAGATAACTTGAACTACCTTGAAATGAAAGTCCTCTTTAAACAAACAAACAGGGGGGAAAAAAACCTCCATGCAAGGCATTTTAAAAGAATGGAATACATCGTGGAAGAAAAATGTATTTGGAATACTTAGACCTGACAAATGACATATCTGGAATACAAAAATAATCTTTACAGTCAATGATAAGCTATCAACTTATTTTAAATAAGATGCTTTTCAAAGGACAGACTACAAATGGAGAACATGCCCATGACAATTACGATGGGGTTTCAAAAAAGTGTGTGGAAATTTTTGTTACCTTTTCATTGTGTCTTTCCATGAACACTTTGATTCCCTCATCTGTTCAGCTTCTTTGTTCACTGATGTTATTAGGTGCCATTAAGTCAGTTCCGATTCTTGGTGACCCTACATAAAACAGAAAGAAACACAGGGGCATTCTTACGATCATTGCTGTGTTTGAATCCGTTGCTAGAACCACTGTGGCAAGACCTCTCATTGAGGATCTTTCTCATTGTCCTTAGGGAAATGTTCATTAAAACTACAAGGAGCAACCACTACCATCCCTTAGGGCATCTAAAAAATTTTAAAGGCAACATTAATGCAACACTCACACTTCTCCAGTCAAAATGCAAACCAGAGAGCACTTTCAAAAAGCTTGGCAGGCCTTTATAAAGCCAAATATTCACTTACAAAATGACCCAACGATCCACTTGTATAATTTTACACAGAGGGGAAAACATATGAGTAGGTGTGCACAAAGACTTGTATGCAAATGTTTACAATAGCTTTGCAGACAAAATCCAAAACTAGACACAATCCACTGGGTCATCAAAAAATGGATGGTAAGTCATTGTGTTACTTTCTTAGCAAAAAGGAACTGATGACAAACAAAACATAAGGAATACTTCTCATAAGCATCATACAGAGTAACATAAGCCAGATTTTTTAAATGTATATAGCATATGATTCTGTCTATATAGAAACTCCATGAAAGCCGAGTTTAACCGAAATTACTGAAAAGCAAATCAGTGGATGCACAGAGTGAAGGGAGGAACAATTGGCTGCAAAGCACAATAGGGACCTTGGTGGAAATGTTCCATAGCACATTCAGGGGGATATGCATGCATTGATTGTTGCATTACAGAGTGATACAACTTTTATCTGATGTGTTAGTCTGGGTAGACTAGAGAAACAAATTCATAAATACTCATATGTATATAAGAAAGAGTTCTATATACAAGAGCAACTATACATTAAGGAAACTTCCCAACCCAGTATGGTTCAAGGTCATAAGTCTGATTATAGCCCATATGTCTGATACCAGTCTATAAACTCTTCTTCAGACTCATGAAACACAGGCAATGATGCCGAATGCAGGATGATCACAAGTCAGATGGGTAGAATGCCTTTGGACCCAGTGGTGTTGTAACCATCTCAGCGCTGCCAGGGGTCTCCAAGTGGCTTCTCCAGCTTCAGAGACCTGGTTGTGTCCCTGTGACTTGTCAGGCTCAAGACACTAGGGTAGCTCTATGTGGCTTCTCCTCAGGGATGTCTCACAGGAATCCAACCTTGAAGTCAGCCTTGTCAGTGTCTCAGGCAGTGAGTGACTTTCAGTAGAAAGTCTCTAAGTGGATGAGAATCTCCTACTTCCTAGAAGGAAGTACCAGATTTCCCAGAATTCTCAGAAAAGGTCCTGCCCACACAGAGATCTCATTGGCTACCTCCAGATTGACAGGCTAGACTCCACTCCTACACTCTTATTCCTCAGATTGACACCAGATTAGGTGACTGCCACACCAGGTTTATAAAAGATTTTCTATGAACAAAACAACAACTTATCCTAAGAGTTATGCATTATAATTTTTGTTCATTCCCACATCAAATGTTGAGACCTCCAGTAGTCTTCCATGCCTTTACCCCAAAATAATCACTTTTGCAAATGTTTTGTGCATTCTTCAAATATTTTTCTACATGTTGCCCTCTATGTGTGTTCCTGGAGGTAAATGCTTTTAATATTGCTGCTAGGAGTCCAGTTCATACATATATGCATGTTTCTTCCTAGCAAAATGTGCTCAGATGGCTGCAAACAGCTTCTCTCAGTAATATATTTGTCTTCATTCTGTTGAGTTGTCTTCAAAGAAAAAGCCTATACGGAATAGCAGCTTCTGGGGTGATCTGCTGGGTCAGTGAAGTTCAGGGCAGAGAAGTCACAGTCCTCTCAGAAGCTTATGGACACTGATCAATTTTCTCCAAGGACACATGACAATCACAGAGGCTTATGAAGTTGGCGCATAATGGCAATGCACCTGCTCATTCCAGGAGGCCATCCAGGGTTATGCTACAGGAATGTAGTTGGGAACACCTACACCATCTACTGTACGACCTGATCTCACCCCTTCAGATTTCTTTTTCTATCCAAAATTCAAGAGATCACTTCAAAGGATGCAGACTTCTTCCAGGAAGGCTCCCATGGCCTGTGCATTGATTCTTACTCAGCATGAGCCTATAGGACAGAGTAGATGTGCTCTATACAGTTTCAAGCCAGGAGAGCTCTTATGAAAGAAGTCAGCCTGCTCTTTCTCCCACAGAGTGGCTGGTGGGTTTGAATTGCCAACCTTGTGGTTAGCAGCCTAACACTGAACCCACTGCACCACCAGGGACCCTTCATTGAAGTCCAGCCCTTTGGGAAACACACAGAATGCCTGCCTTCAGAGCTGGCTGTCTGTTATTGGGATGTAGGGCACCATGAGCATCTGCTACAGTATACAATTTGTATGTAATCAAAGTATATGTGCATGTTTGTATCTACCCATATGAGGGTGAATAAAGAACTATTGCTACAAAATCATAGAAACCTTTATTATATCAAAATGTGAAGTTACTACTTCTTGGCAGATCCTCCATCTAGGTCTAAATAGTTTTCTTTAAAAAAAAAACTTACTGTGAATTTGGTAAAGGTTTATAGAACACATTCTTTTTCCATTCAGTAATTCAAACACATTTTTTGATCTGATTGATTGCGATCCTTATCATGTAATGTCACCTATCCCACTTCTTCCGTTTTCTATTTCCATGACTTCTTCTTTTCTAATCCTTCTTGACTTTGCTTGAATAAACACTGTCTTTACCTCAAATGGCTGACTTTCTTAGGTGAGCATACCCACTCGTGTTATTGTCCCCTTACTGACCTGTGTGGGCGTAGTGGTGACAAGTTGGGCTGCTAACCATAAAGTCGGCAACTTGAAGCCACAATCAGCTCCGCAGGAGGAAGATGGGGCTTTGCCTTCCTGTAAAGAGTTACAGTCTTGGAAATCCCCAGGACCGGGTTAAAGGCATTGGCATCAAGTAGTTGGCAGTGAGTTTGATGGCTATTCTACAGTTCCGTAGTTTAGCTGAGCTTTGAGCCACAGGGGTAAGAGTGACTTAGAGTCATAGTCTTAGAAATTCCACCGCCTCTGTCTAGTCGGTAAGCCTAGTTTTCTGCTTTGATCTTTCTTTTTTTTCCTTTTAATGAGTTTTGTTCATGATTTTCCCTCACTCTATCCAAGGCCTTTTAACGTGATCGCTTTCTGAGTAGTTGGTCGGAATACCTGGGCACTGTCTGGTTTTTTTGTCTCAACATCATGGAGATTGATGATCACATGGTCCATTAATTCAGTGGATTTATTGTGTCCATGTGACTTCACGTGTCACTACTCTTCTTTCTTCTGGACAGGAAGAGGCTGAGAGTTGTGGCTTCTGAGATTTAAGTAGAGTAGGCCTATACACTTCTGAACAGGAGCTTCGGTGGCGTGGTGGTTGCTCATTTGACTGCTGACCGCAAGATCAGTCGTTTGAAACTCCACAGAAGAAAGACAAGACTTTCAACTCCTGAAGAGAGTTCATCTCAGAAACTCACAGGGGCAGTTTTAGAGCTGCTCGGAGTTGGCATTGACTCAATGGCAATGAGTCTGACTCAGTTCAGTTTTAACATTTTGCTTTTAAAAATAGTGAGTTGAAGAATGTTTCTGTATGCTCATCTTTAACTGCATAACTTGGGAGAAAGATGGGGCTGAGTGAGAGTTCATACACTTCTGAAGATGGTGTATTTCCATCTCTGCAACCCTTCCTTGAGTCCTGGATGGCACGAGAGTTTCATGTTTGGGCTCCTAACTTGAAGGTAATCAATCCTAACCCAGCAGTTGCTCTGTGGGAGAACTCTGTGGCTGTCTGTTCCTATGAAGATTAACATACTCTCTTCTAGAGGGTATGTGTCAGAATCAAATCCTCAGCACTGGGTCTTTGGGGGCAGGGTGAGGTTATTTGTTGGGCTTATGACTTAATGGGGCCTCTGTTACTGATGGTAACTTCATGAATGCACCCTTTATTTCCATCTTCTGTCTTGCTCTCCTGAATGCATCAATCCTGTGTCTTCACCTTCCACATTAACTACCTAGCCCAAAGTCCTTGTCAGAGCCTCTGCTTTCAGGGAAACCCAAATCAAGACATGCACATGTCTAATTATTCCATGCATGATGTCTTGAAGGTGTGCCATGCCAATTTACCATGCTGTGTCTGGTGGTCCTATGGTATGTCACTGCATTGATATGCCATGTTCTAGTAACCTTCCCCCATTAGTAAATATTTAGTTGGTTTGACTCAATATTGCATATGGTGAGATTTTTTTTAATCCTATGTTCACATACCACATTCTATGTCATAAAACAAGCTTTTATTTATTTAAAAGGTTACAATTATACAAAGGATCTTTTCTGACCAGAGAGAAGAAAAACTAGAAATCAATAACAGAAGGGAAATCGGTGATAACATAGAAGTGTGGAAATTAAACAACACACCATAAAACAACTGACATGCCAGAGAAGAAATCAAAAGGGAAATCAGAAAATACTTAGGAATGAATGAAAGTGAAAGCACGTTGTGCCGAAACGTATGGGTTGCTATGAAAGCAGTGCTCAGAGGGATGTTTACAGCAATAAATACCTACATTAATAAAAGAGGAAAGAATGCAATTTAACAATCTAACTTTATAACTTGATGGAAGGCAATATATAATAAGAGGGAGGCCAGCAAGAAAAAAAAAAGGGTGAAGACAAAAGGATACAATAGGAGGAGAGCAGGAGTAAAAGGCAACAAATAAATACTCAATACTGCTATATACCCAATCCTCCAATGACAATGATATATGAGTGCATTAATAGACTCGAGAGTTGAACAGAGTGGGAAGGAGTATGGAGCGATTCCCACAAATATATATCTGTTTGACAGAGGGTATTTCTAAATGTGCTTTTACCTATGTTGCCAATATATCAATGAAGATGATAGAGCACACACTAAACCCAAATCAAAACTCACTGCCATTGAGTCAAGTCTGACTCAGAGATGCCACCGGACAGAGATAAACCCCTCAGCATTCCAAAACTGAAATGTTTTGTTTTGTTAGAAGGGGAGGACAAAAGCTTTTTTTGTTTGTTTGGTTGGTTTTTTTCTTCTTTTTTTTAAATAATTTTATTGGGGGGCTCTTACAGCTATTATAACATTCCATACATCATCTGTATCAAGCCCATTTGTACATATGTTGCCACATTCATTTCCAAACATTTTCCACTTGAGCCTTTGGTATAAGCTCTTCTTTACCCTTTACCCCCCCTTTTTTTTAATGAATCATTTTATTGGGGACTCATACACCTCCCCTCACGATCCATACACACATCAATTGTTGGCAGGCCTCATTTGCACACTTGTTGCCATCATCACTCTCAAAGCATCCTCCCTCCACTTAGGCCCCCAGTGTCAGCTCCCCATATTTCCCTTTCCCCCTCCCTCCATGAACCTTTAATAATTTACAGATTGTTATTGCTTTTTCATATCGTATACTGTCCAATGTGTCCCTTCACTCATTTCCCTGTTGTCCATGCCCCAGAGAGGAGGTTATATGTAGATCCTTGAAATTGGTTCCCCCTTTCTACTCCACCATCCCTCCACCCTCCCAGTATCACCACTTCCATTAGTAGTCCAAAGGGAACATCTATCCTAAATCCCCCATGTTTCTGACTCCAGTGTACATCCCCTGTCCTAGCCGGACTTGTCTGGTAGAACCGGGAGCATGATAGTAGGTGGGAGGAAGCATTTGAGAACTAGAGGAAAGATGCATATTTCGTTGTTACCACACTGTACTTTAACTGGCTCATCTCCTCCCTGCAACCCCTCTGTAAGAGGATGTCATTTCACCTCTTGATGGGCTCTGGGCCGCCAATCTGTACTCCCCCTCATTTATAATGATATCATTGTAGCTCTTTGATGCCTGACCCCGGATCCCTTCAACACCTCGTGGTCACACAGGCTGGTGTGCTTCTTCCATGTGGGTTTTGTTGCTTCTGAGCTGGATGGCCACTTGTTTACTCAAGAAAAGGTTTGGGCTTTGTTCTTTTTTTTTTTTTTTTTTAAGAAAATAAAAAGCAAAGCTGCCAAACTGTTCATGAAGAGGGTATAAGACCAAGTGACATTTCCTTTGGCTATAACAACAACAAAGCCATTGCCATTGAGTCCATACTGACTCACACTGGCCCTATCAGACAGGGTGGGTCTGTCCCTGCGGCTTTCCTAGACTGCACTTGTTTATAGGAGTAGAAAGAGCGTCTTGCCCCCAAGGAGTGGCTGGTGGTTTCAAACAGTTCACCTGTCAGCCCACAGCCCCAGGTGTCACTATCCTTAACATGTTTTAGAAGAGTGGAGATCCCTGCAGCGCACACTCGTGCATGGGTAGGTAGGTGGGTTAGTGGGTGGGTGGGGTGTGGGTTGATTTGGGGAACAGCTAGTCAAGTCGAGGCTTTCTAATTCTGTTAAAAAGATACAGTCTCAGAAGCCCAAAGGGGCGGTTGTGCTCTGTCCTAAAGTAAAGTAACCAGATTTTAAACAGGACACCATTGACTAGGGGAGGGGTGGGGGAGGGAGCGAGGAGATTCTCGATTAAAAATTTGGTCTATATGGACCAATAAAATTTTCATAGAGGCTGAGCCCCGGTGGCATAGTGGTTGTGCGCAGGACTGCGGCCCACTGGGATGGAGGTTCAATTCCAGCAGCGGCTCCACAGGAGCAAAGGCTGGGCCTCCTACTCCCACCACCAGAGGGCAATGATGCCCCCCCAAAAAAATTTTCATAGAATGCAAAAATAGAATTGGAATACATTTATTTTAATTTCAAAATGCCGCGGGACGCGGGACAAATTGTTCAAAAGCGGGACGTCTGGTCAGCCAGAATTGACTCAATGGCAATGAGTTTGGTTGGTTTGGAGTCAAGTTATTACCATTTATTACAAATAATGTACACCTTTTTACTGCTATTTCCATGATAGCATCTAGGAATGTTTAATCCATTGAATTAGTTTTACTGTTGTTCTGACATGATTGCATATGTCAGTTAGTACAATTTGCATCAAGTTTTACACTTACTCATCTTTGCAGAGACCTAACCATAAAGAGAACATACTCAGCAGTTGAGAAACTCACAAAACTTTAGCTATATACAACTCACAAATCAGTTTTATTCTCCCAAATTCCTGTGATCACAATACCGCTGATAAGAATCCTTAACATTGTAGTATAGGTAGCTGATAAGAGTTATTAGGATAGCAATCTAGCCTCTTCCAGAAAAATGTTGTCATCTTCTCTAAGAGTTTACTCGGTGTTTTATTGTGGAAAGTAATCTCTAGCATCTCTTCCTTGCAGGTATCTTTTTCCATAGTCGTTCCCTCTACCCCACCCCAGAACCACTCTTATTCCTCAGCTAAAGTCGAGAATTAAATCAAAGAAACTTAGACTCAATAGAGGCCTCCTATGTCATTTTTTTTTAACAGAAGTAAGTTGCTGTTCTGACTGGTAGCTTGAAGACATGAAGAAGCAAGGAGGACACCCTGCTAAGGATTGTTGTCGGACACCACCCACATGACAGGTTTCCCACGGGTGTAACCACTATGAAAGCCCCCAAAACAACTCTTGTTTGTGTCCAACTAAAATGTTGAGTAGACAGTGAAGAAACAAGATAGGCATTCTTGGCATAATGTTGTCAGGCTGAAAATGCTAAAATATTCAGGGGCATGAGATACCTGATGCAGTACGGGCACTAACAAAGGTGGAGAGGGCCATCTTACTCTAGGAACAATGTCTTAACTTAAAAGCAGCTGGAATTCAGGCATTAGCATCAGAAGGGCCTGAATTCAAATCTTTTCTTAGTCCTCTATTAGTGGTAAACTAAGGCAAATGCGGTCTGTTTGTTGGGCTGTTGTTACAATCAGAAGAGATGGTGAACAGTGGAAATGTATCACATGTTAAAATCTAGATTCTAAAATTAGTGGATAAGAAAAAATCTTGAAAGACCAGATGAAGTAGTTGACTTGCCCCTTCAGATTTCCTTACCTTTCCCAAACTCAAGAGTTTTTCAAAAAAGCATGCCACAGCTGTGTAGTAGGTTTTGATATTGGGAACTGTAGTGCCTCCTACTTTGTTCATTTTGAGTAGTGATTTGCTTATTCGAAGTCTCTTTCTTTTCCATATAATGTTGGTAATTCAATTTTCCATGTCTTTAAAGAATGATGTTGGAATCTAGATGTGTTGCATTATATCTGTAGATCACCTGGCAGCATTTTGGGTAGCACTTTCAAAATGTTAAATCTTCCTATCCATGAAGATAGTATATTCTTCCATCTATGCAGGACTCTTGGTTTCTTATAGTAATTTTTATAGTTTTCTTTATATAGGACTTTTGTTTTTGTTTCTCTGATTAGGTCTATTCTTAAATTGTCCTGATTCTAACAAATTCCTTTAATATTTTTTTATCTGGGCTGAGCCCCAGTGGCATAAGTGGTTTAGTATGAAACTGCAGCCCGCAGGCTTGGTGGTTCAAATCCAGCAGCGGCTCTCAGGAGTGGCACTGGGAAGCGCCCATGACCACCAGAGGCAGTGATGCCCACAAAAAAAAATAAATAAATAAATAAAATATTTTTTATCTGCAAATGTTTTGCCTTTGTATGTGAGGGAAATTTTTGCTGAATATGTAATTCTTAGTTGGCACGTTTTCCCTTCAATTTTACATATCTCATCTCATTGTCCATTTGCCTGAATGATTTTTGCTGAGGAATCAGAAATTAGTTTTACTTGTTCTTCTTTCTGGGTAAATTTTGCATCTCAAGCTATTTTTAGGATTCTTGTGTTTCATTTTGAAAAATTTGACTGTTATGTCTTAGTGATTTTCTTTTGGGGGTCTATACTGGTTGGGTTCATGCAGCTTTTTGAATGTATACCTTCTTGTCAGGACTTTAGGGACACTTACTTCCAACAACCCTTTAACAAATTTTTTTTGTCTCTTCCTATTCAGATGATGGCAACAAATGTATGAATAAATATATGAATGTGCTTGACACCATGGATAGATGGATGAATTGTGATAAGACTTGTACAAGTCCCCAATAAAATGATTTAAATAAAAAGAAATTTGCACCAAGCATAAATTATTCCTCTTGGTGGTGTCCTATATAATTCTTAGGCTTTCATTTTATTGTTCTTTCTTCTGATTTTTTCCTCTAGCAGATTACTATTGAAATATTGTCTTCAAACAACACTAATTCAGTCTTCCCATGATTAAACTCTACTCTGTCTTTTTAGGTTATTATCTAGCTATGAAATCTTATGAGTTTCTACTTGCTGTTTCTATATGCTTTCTAACTTTTCAGTTCTTGTGGTGTTTTCCGAAATTCTTCTGAAGTTGTTAGCTTTGTTTTTTTTCCACATGCTTATAAATTTCTCTCTCAAATCATTAAAAGTACTTAAATACAATTCTTTTGAATTCCTTATCAGGTAATTCTGTTTCTTCCCTAGCAACATGTTCTGGCTCTATTTTGTTATCTGTTTGAGACAAACCATGTTGCTTCTTCATAAGAACTAAACTTCTCATCATCTCTGAGACATTGTGGTGGTGTTGCCTTTTTATTTTGTTGGTTGTATATTAGTGTGCTCTTAAGTACTTCCTACCTGTCTTGTGGTAGGTGTGATAGAGAATGGGAGGGTGGGTGCAGTCCCCTGTCCACTGTGCATGGCAGGTTAGAACAGGGTTGGTGGATGTTGCTCAGTGTCTATCGGTGATCAGGGAGTTCAGAAGCAGGCAATGGTCTTGCTCCAGTAGCAGGGCTGCAGGAGATAATAGCGTGTCTGGACAGTGTGAGCGCAGTTGCCGCCTCTCACCTAGTGAGACACACAAAAAGGGGGAAAAGCAAACATGAGCCCAACAGTGAAAAATTAAAAGTAAGCAGGGGCACCTAAGCACAGTACACCAAGAAAAAGCACAGGAAGGAAACAAAAAATAAAAACAAGAGGAAAACAATCAACAACACGAGAGATGAGAATAAACAATAAAAAGAGAAAAATAAAATAGGAAGGAAAATCTTGAGGTCATAAAGGAAAGAAAAAGATAGGAAAATGGAGGAAAGGTGGGAAAGGAATGAGAGAAAGATGGGAAAAACAATAGGAAGAGGAAAAGAATAAAAACACACACAGAGAGAAGAAAAGCAGGGGAAGGGCCCAAAAAAGAGAAACGTGTGGGTCAGTGCCCTCAGCCAGTGCAGACGGTAGGGAGTGACTTAGGGCAGAATGGGAACGGGCAGACAACCAATCCTAAGCAGAGTTCCTATCAAGCTAGAAAGTATCTGGGATCAGGGCATCTACTTTGGGGCCAAGAGTCGGTAGTTGTGGAAGGAGTTTCTGCATGACCAGGAGGGGTCAGGGCAGGCTACCTGTCCAGGACAGGGCATGCTACTGATGTCAAGACACCTCAGCCACAAGAGCATACCTCTGACTTGAGGCGAGTAGGAGCTATGTATTGGAAGGTATCAAGGAGTGATGGTGAGGACTATCCAAGGTCTTATCAGGAAGACGTGGAGAACAAAGAGATGCTTACACCTGGCTGGCTGGTAGCCACTGGTTTATGTCTGTGCTGCCCTGGGCAAATGGAACAGATTTTCAGTTTGTTGTCCCGACACATGCTGCCTGTGGAAGCTCAGGGAGACTGTGCTGTGTCAGGGCGGCTGACAATTCACCCATTCTATTGATCTCCTCTCTCACGGCTCTTGTTCATCGAATACCAGTCTGTATTCCAACTACCTCTCTATCCTTTACTCTGAGCACTGGATTCCACCAGGATCATCCATATCTCTTTCATTCGGTCTCTCATCCCTTCATTTCAGAGGGTCTGGGCAAGCATGTTTGCTTAGTCTGCCACCTTGCTGGAAGTAAGTGACAGCCACATGCTTTTAATAAGTATTATATGCTATTAATATGCACTAATCTTTCACCATCTAGCTAACCCTTTGGAAGGAATATCCAGTATTTAGGAGCTTTGTTTCACAGTGGTTACATGTGGGGCTGTGATCTGAAAGGTCAGCTGTTAGAACCACCAGCCTGAAACCACCCGCTGTTCCATGGGAGACAGACAGGGCTTCCTAGTCACGTGAACAGTCTCAGAAATGCGCAGGACAGTTCTACTCTGTCCTCGAAAGTCTTATGAGTTGACATCAAACCAATGACAGTGAGTTTGGTTGGGTTTTGATTCAGTGTTTAGCTTTGATAAAGAATGCATCAATGAATATTCTGTATCCTCATCTTTAACAGCCTAACTTAGTCCATTCTAACCAAATGTTAGACCACCAGGACAAAATGGAAGCTTGGCAAGGGTGGGGCATGGGATTGGTCACAATTGTACAAGGTATAGGTAATCCCCAAATTCATCCTTTAAAGCCCTGGCTGAGCTTCTAGAAGCCAGAAAATATCCAGGCACACTGCTATATGTCATCTTCCAGTGCTTCCTTCAATGGGCAGTATTTTATACAACGGTTTGCTTTATCATGTGTGTGTGTGTGTGTATCTTTTTTCTTATTAAATAGAGAAGAGACAAGAGCTACAGTACAGCTACTCCTACATTTTAGCCTCTCCTGCTGCAGAGGAGAAAAAAATACTTTCCAGCCGAGGGAGAGGAAGGGACAGAAGAGCCTAGAATACAAAGGGCCCCAAGCTGAATGCGGGTCTCCTATTTCCTCCTGTCATCAGAACGCAAGAGTCCAGCCACCTGGATGCAGTTTCAACATAATTTATTCAATTCGTCAACTACTTACTGAGCCTCAATTATAACCAATAATAACTGCACTGCCTTTCACAGAGGCAGAGAAGAGTAGGGGTTGGGAGAGCAGGCTCTGCCTTTAAAAGAATGAGGTCAATCTATACAGAACAATCTATAAGACAGTTAAGTGGCAAAAATAAGGGCAAAACAATGTATAGCATAGGGTACCATTTGTACAAAGAAATGGGGGTGCAATGTTTGTTTACTCATGGAAGACTTCTGGAAGAGTCCATAAAAACTGGAAAAGTGGCTCTGCATCTAATCCTGATGGAGTCATACAGGCCAGGCAAACCTTCTTGCCATTGAAAAAAAGGACACTAAAAACATACCAATGAAGCAACAAATGAAGTTTTAAATGCTGGAACAGTAGACATCATACGACCGCAATTAGGAAAAGGGAACAGAAGAGAGAAAACTTCCAACTGCCCCAGCTTCTGCCCGCAGTGTTCCCAGACCCCCGTGCAGACAGACGGAACCCAGAGAGACCTGAGCGGTCACTGCTCTGAGGAGTCAGAGATCAGAGTCAAGGGTGGGCAAACAGCTAGCATTTTTAGTGCAGAGAGAGCACCAGACAATCTGCAGCAGGGGTCCCTCTGGTTTTTCAGCATGGATCTGAAAGAAGCTACCTGGGAAAACAATCCGTTGAAACTTTTCGGACTTCGTGTCTTATTCATTCACTATGTGACCACTTTGTTTACTCTGAACATCTAGGGTTTTTCCAATAGGACAAAGATATTCCCTTGCTGAGCCCTGGTGGTAGAGTGGTTGAGTGCGGCACTGCGGTCCACTGGGTTGGTGGTTCAAATCCAGCAGCAGCTCTCCAGGAGCAAGGCTAGGCCTCCCACTCCCACCAGAGGGCAGTGATGCCCATAAAAAAAAAGATATTCCCAGCGTGCTCTAGGTTTGGCACTTAGACTGTATGGGGAAGAGTGGGCAGAACATTCAAGAGGCTTTGCATAAAAGGGATGTCTAAACTGAGGCTCAATACATGCTCAAAAGTACTGACGAGAAAAGGAGGCATTGGTATTTCAGACCAGGAGGCCAAAGAATGACTGATGATGGGTGCGGAGAAGGATTGAGAGGAAAGGAAATGAAGAGAGATGGGATTGTGAAGCCAGGAGACCATCATGAGGCGCCTGGCATGGCAAGCCCTGGAGTTCCAGATTCATATTCTAAACACTGCAACATGCCATTCAAAGATTGAAATCCTGAAAATACGTATCAGATTTTTTTGTGGCGAATGTGGACTTAACAGGGAAAGGAAAAGCCATTGAAGGAAGTGGAAGTAATCCATGCTTGAATTATGCAGGAGTTAAGGAACCGGAAGTAGGGGTGGAGATACATGAAGGAATGAATTTGGGAAGTGTTCAGGAGAAAGAATTGACTGAACCTGTGGTTGAAGGATAATGGCCTGGGGCAAATCACCCAATAAGCAAGGTAAGCACAGGTTTGCTTGTGCTTCTCCATGAATCTGTTGTCAAGGGTTTCACATAACTTACTTCTGCTTACCTCCTAATCAAGTTTGGCAGGGTTGGATTACTTGTTGGATAGCCCGACCTTGATAATCACTTTCATAAATTCTACTAATGGACTCTAGACTTCACTCGGTCCTATGAAGCCAATGCTCTTGGTCTCCTCTCTCCCTGTAGAGAGAGAGGAGACGCTGGGTTTCTGAAAGATTAAAGACAGCTTGCCTGAAGTTAGGAAGAAAGACCCCTGCTGGCGTACTGGTTACCCCAGGGCTGTTAACTGCAAGGCCAGTAGTTTGAAACCACTAGCCTCTCGTCAAGAGAAAGAAGAGGTTTTCTACTCAGATAAAGACTTACAGGCTGGGGGGCGGGGGGGGGGGCATTCTATCCTGTCCTATAGAGTCACGGTGAGTCAGAATCTTCTCGATGGCATTGAGGTTTTCTGAGAAGGTGAGGAGATGACTAAATGGTGACTTAGGCCAGTTAGGACAGAGCCTGAGCATCCAACCACTAGACAAGACTGCTTTTCAAGGACCCTCGGAGGTGAGGTGGTTAAAGCCGCTAACCAAGAGACTGGCCATTGGAACCCACCCAGAAACACCCAGGAAGAAAGGCCTGGTGATCTGCTCCCACCAGAGTAACAGCCTCACACCCCAGGAGACAGTTCTCTTCCGTCAGGTGAAGTCACTGAGTCGACAGCACCTGGCAGCATGCCCCGTCCCGTCCCCCTGCACGGAACTGAAAAGGTGGGCCTAGAATGGAGCTGGCAAAGGAACGCAAAACAGGTGGCTGGAGAGGAGGGCAACCCTGAGTCGAGAAAAGAAGGCAGGAAACAGCTTTTTCTCATCTCAGCTGTAATTATATAACCAATCGCGGAAGTGGAGGGGAGGGGCGTAGATAGTCTGAGTTTCATTAAAAAACAGTGAAAACGTGGGAGATATTTCGACACATTTCACCTCGTTTACAGCTCACAAGTGTGTGCAATAAGCAGACTTATAGGCCCAAGTGCCAGATCGGGAAACTGAGGCTCGGAGAGTCACAGGATGGGTGGCACACGGCACGCAGCTGCCGACAGTGTCTCAGGCCCGGGGCTGGTCCACGTGTCATGCTCAATCCACGGCAGCACCAGCCAGGGGCCCGGGTTTCCAAGGCAGAGCACATCCCCAGCCCCGAGGTCTGGGCTAGAGTCTCCTTGCTCAAAGGAGGTGAAAATGCTGGAAAGCAGATGAAGGTGGCCCATGGTGTGCACCCTGAGCTGGTGGAGGGACACTGAACACTGAAGACCAAGTTGGCCATGAGCAGGGGTGCAAGGAACGAGACACAGCATAGCACACGGCCCAATTGGGCCAGTATAGTTGTTGCTACCTACCAATGGCAGAACTAGATGACAGCCGCCTGTGCACAATGACATCGATGGGGCTACTCTGAACGGTGGGGTTCCAGAGGCTGGATTTTTGGAAGGAGCACTCCAAGCCTTCCTCCCAGTCTTTCTCTAGAATTCAGTAGCATCGACACTCATCATCATCACATCACCCTGTAGGACCAGGTAAAACTGCCCCTGTGAGTTTCCAAGGACATAACTGTCTACGGGAGTAGAAAGTAGCACTGGCTGACGGTCTCAAACTGCTGGCCTTGCGGGTGACAGCCCAGTGCATAATCATCGCCATCAGGACTCTTCTTTCAGCAGCATGTCAAAACCAAACCAAACTCACTGCCATGGAGCCAGTGCTGGCCCACAGACGCGCTCCGTGGGTTCCAAGACCGAGATCATTTCCAGGAGAAGAAAGCCCAGCCTTTGTCCCGCAGAGCAACCGGTGGTTTCGAACTCCTGAAGATGCAGATCACAGCCCAACGCATAACCACGACACGCCCAGAGCTCTTTCAGCAGCACAGCCACGTGCAAATCCTTGCTGACAGACAAATGTGGGCTGCACCTGAGACAAACGCAGTGCTTGCGAATTCAACCCAGGTGTCCCACATGAAAGATGAAGATTCTCTTCTAGAACAACTGTGCAACCACTGCTGAAACCCAGGGAAGAAGGGGCAGACGTAAAGGGTGCAGCTGCAACGTGCATTGAGAGGCCTCAGTGCCAAGATGTATATGTATGTGCATGCTCACGGTGTGGGATCAGAGCCATGTTCCTGCTCCAGGTCTCTAGACATTTGTGGACCCCAAGAAAATTGGAGTAGGCTCTACTGGTGTCATACATTGGGGCGGGCGGGGGGGGGGCGCGTTAATCTAAATACCAAAAAAAGAGATGACTTGGTTTTCTGGCCCTACACCCCAGGGGACAGAGTCTGAACCTGATCCTTTCCACCCTGCATCTGCAGAGAGCCGAGGACGGTGCTCAGAAGGGTCCTCACAGGAGCACCTGCTCCATAGACCCAAGCTGGAAGCTCGCCAGGCTGGGCACCCATGCCAGCCCCAGCCCTGGGGAAGGGGCTGTCTGAGCTTCCTGGTGGCTTGACTCCCCTCAGGCTCCCCTGCAGTGCCTCCCAGCACCTCGCAGCAGCCTGCCTCCAATGAGGGGCTGAGTCCCTGCTGCTTGAGTTAATTACAGTAATTATACCTGCTCCCTCTTTGGCTCTTGTTCCCTTTGTTCCCAGTTTCCTGCCCGCTCATTTGCAAATCTAATCGCTCTGTAGATTTTTTTTTTAAGCGAGGAAAGGGAATGGAGAGACAAAGATAGGGAGCAGAAACTGTGGGAGAGAGAAAGGTGGGGGTGGGAGGGGGCTGGGGAGAGGAGGTGAGGCAGACAGACTGAGGGTGGGTGGTGGGAAAAGTATCAAGGGACAGGATTTGGGGAGCATACTCATCTCTGAGGGGCCTGGCGATGCCCACTCACCAGCAGAGACCTGGAAGTTAGAGAGTTTGGTGCAGATTCGTCTCAAACCATCTAGGTCTTTGCATAAAGTAACCAGATGCCCACTTTTTTTTAACAATTTAACAATGTCCTGCAGTGTTTTAAAATTAAAATAAATGTATTACAATACTATTTTTGCATTCTATGAAAATTTTTGTTGTTCCATATAGCCCAAATTTTTAAACACCCCCCCCCCCCCCACACACACACACACCCATCTACCGGTCAACGATGTCCTGCTTAAAATCTGGTCACTTTATCTTTGCACCAAGTCCAAATTATTCTCAGACCAGGCTAGTCTGGGACTAGCGTCTGAAAACTCAAGGAGACACACGTGAAACTCATTAAGTGTGTTCCTCTTATCTGTGGAGCTTTTGGTCCAGAATTCCTAATGGACACTCCATGTAGACAGGGCCAAGCGGTGGAGGCGGGGGAGACAAGCCAGGGGTAGGAAGGAGACAGAAAATACTCAGGGGAGGGGAAATCCAAGAAAGGAGTAAAGGGGGCTCTCCTCTCCCCTTCCCCCCTGCCTCATCTTGAAATGCCAGTGCCTAAAGAGACCTTTGTGCCAGTTTGTCACCCGGGGGGTGACCTCCATGTTGCGATCATGTTGGAAGCTTGGCTACTGGTACGTCACACACAGTTGGAGTGGCATAGGGAGGCAGGTTTCAGAGGACCAACTAGACTCGGATAGACTAGGAGGAAATGTCTGGCGATCTACTTCTGTAAATGAGTCCGTGAAAATCCCATGGATCACAACGAATGTTGAGGAAGCTCTTGGGTCTTTCCGAAGACTCTCCAAATACACAGCAGCTGCAACCATCGACTCCAGTACACCGCTGACCCTGAAGCTGGTGCAGAGCTGGGCATGGGGTCACTGGTCATCCAGGGGGCTGCTGAAAGTTAGACCTCACGAAGCTCTCTGGAAGAACATCTGGTCCTCACACTGTACCAGCGAGTCACATGGGGTTAAAGGGAGAAAAGATTGAACTTGTCGAGGACATCACTTTAATGAGATGAACCAGCAAATAATGTATTGCCCTGAGAAAAATCTGCAAAAGAAGTCGTTAATGTCTCCAAAAGTAAAGATTTCGTGCTCAAAACGAAGGCTAAAGAACAAAAGCCAAGCCACAGCTCCTTCAATCCCTTCCTGGGCATGTGGAAGCTGGACAATGAATAAAGAAGACAGAAGGGAAATGGACGCTGCTGCGTCATGGTGTGAGTCAAAAATATTATCCCATGGATCGCAAGAAGAATGAACACGCCTACCAGGGAAGGACAGTCCAGATGCTCCTTAAGAGCAAGGATTTCGTCTCACATACGGGGTCATGCGATAGGAAGGGTCCAGTCCCTGGAGAAGAATGCCATGCTTGATAAAGCAGAAAGCCACTGCCAAAGAGGAAGACCTTCAATGAGGTGGACTGACACAATGGCTACAATGGGCTCAGGATCAGACAGGGTTCTACTCTGCTGTACAGAGGTTGCTATGCGTGAGATAGTTTATTATGTGGAAACAGGTACGCAGAACAGTTGGCATCCTGAAACCAAAGCAGATGTCCCCCTTACACGAGCAGGTTAGGCGAAGCAACCCACAACCAGACATCTCCCAAAGAGGGTTGATAGCACAAATCAAAAACTCCCAGCTACTTTCAGTGAATTCCCAGGAGGAGGTCAGAGTTCAGGTCTGTTGGGAGGTAGAAGTCAGAAGAGGAGTCGGTGTCAGGAACACCCGACAAGTCAACTATTCCAGATGACAACCCCCCTACCCTGGATTCAACTGATGTTTACTGAATATCTATCATGAGTCAGACACAGAACAGAGTCCCCGCCCTAAAACCGTACAGTATAATTGGGGAGGCAGACACATCTACACTCAGAAGTAATTATAATGCAATAAGTTGCTATTAAAAATAAAAGTACTTTAGGTTCTTTGGGAAGAGTCAGGAGAGTCAACCTCAAGTGTTTAGTAGCCTGAAATGGTTCCCAGCCACTTAGTTGTGCAGTGAAACTAGTCTTATGAATCTCATCTTTTGGCCTTGAAATCTCTTATTCCCATCCTTGGACTGAAAGGCCAATGGTGCACCCTTGCTTAGAAACAGAGGGTTAGTGCATCTCTTCCCTCAGCTTGCAGAACCCCGTGGAAGAGACTGCATGTTGTCCCCATTCTCCAAAATCGTAGAACATTTCTTTCTTGGCCATCTGGAAGAAAGACCTCCCCCTCCTTCAAGCTATGTGTGACCATGTGACCAAACTCCAACCTACAGGATGTGCAGGAAGTAAGATAGGCCATTTCTGATTTGCATCCTAAAAGAGAGAGTGAGAGAAGTTGCCCACAGAGGTATTCTCGAGACTGGTTCCATGGTGGAGTATTTTCAAGGAACTCACTGGTAGAGCTATGGAAGCAACTCTGTGTATTTCTGCTAAGGCAGAGTGGCTGGACCATGAGAAGTGGAAGTGGGATACCTTGAATATGGGGCATCGGTGCTTCAGGGGTGTTGAACCATTCGGGGTGATACATATGAAGGGGAAATTCTGAAGGATGGCAGAATGTCAGCCCCTTATCCTGGGTCCACTTTCTAGCACTACTCCACCTAGCAACAGATTGCTAAATAGAACAAAAACAAATCCCTATCATGTGTCAGACCCGATGGCTTATGGTGGGGTCTCTGTTACCCAGAAGAATCCTTGGCTGCTGTAAATAGCTCAGCTCCAGTGGCTAGCCAAAAGGTTGGTGGATGGCATCCAGCCAAGTGACCTTGGGAGAAAGGCCTGCCTCGCTGTGTTTTGCGTGTCAAAACCAAGAAGATCCTCTGGAGCACAGCTGTCATTTGAAACACATGGGGCTGCCCTGGGGTGGAGCAAATTTCAGAGCAATTGGCTTGGGGTTGTTCTTGTGGCTGGGTTTTATTAGACACAGCTACGTCAAGTCCTACCAATAGCTATACCTGAACAAAGTTCACAACCCCAACTCCTTCCCCCTCCTCCAGCCGCCACCCACTTACACACACTATGGCCCAGGAGGCACTGCAGAAACCGTTGAGAAATGGGTTGATAAGACGGATTGAGCATTCACGGGTAACATCGCTTGCTGCCGCCAGGGGTCTCAGCTCACAAGTATGCAAAATCACGATTCTCCCACGAGGGCAAGAGCCCCTGAAGGTACCTGGCAGGGCATGAAGTGACTCACAAAGCAGCCCTTTCCTAGAGCCCAATGTGCTCAAAGATTTGGTGAACGGTGTTTTGAATTCTTTATCTCCTAAAAGGTTTTGTCATCTGCACAAGGCAAACACAGCAGACTTCCACTCTCCTCCAGTGTCAGCCAATCTTGTGGTTGGTTGTTTTTCTTGTGTTTTTTTTTTTTCACAAACACCAGGAAACGCAGAATGTTTATGGGTCGTGTGCAAAGGAAAAAGTTGTTCTTTCCACGTTATCAGGGAAACCTCAGCAGTGCCCGCGTGAGCTAAGTCTATTACCACAAGGAGACAAGATAAAGCCACACTCACCCTACTCTATTAATGGATGTTACATGAAGGAGGGAAATGAAATGGATTCATTCTTCTCTGTCTGTCTCTCTTTCTCTCTCTGACTCCTCTCTCCTCACTTCCCTCTCCCCTCTCCCTCTCTCCCTCCAAAGCATTAGGAAAAGGGTTTCTTTGCTGTGGAGTTTCTCTTGCTTTTCAATAGGGAAGGCAGTGTTTCTCTCCACTGTGGAAACTCAGCAGGCAGAGCTGCCCACGAACACCTACTCGTGAATGGTTCCACAGTGCAGCATTTCCAAGGAACTTACGTGTATACTAATCGTGTTGTTGGTCATCTCTGCCAGCGCAGGGGAGTTAACACCTGAGATCTGAAAGTGATCTGCCTTGATAGGAGGTATTAGTGTTTCAATGGTAGAACTCTCGCTTTCTGTGCAGGGGACCTGTGTCCAATGCCCAGCCAAGCCCCCTCATGCACAGTCATCACTTATCTCTGTTGCATTGTGCTGAGCAGCGGACATGGACTAGGAAGGGCCGGGCAATCTGCCAATAAAACCCTTGTGGATCAAAATGGTCAGACCCACAATTGACCGTGGACAAGGTGAGCACTCCCATCTGTTGGGCAAGGGAGCAAAGTCTAAGGCAGTAGCTTGCTCCACACCCCACCACACTGCCATGGGATTTTCCACTCTCCCCTCCCCATTCACACGGGGGAGAAAATCAAAATAGACCAGAGCATTCCTGCTCATTCTTTCCCAAAATATGAATCTTGGTGCACTTGGCATAGCGGGGGTGGTGGTGGTTTGAACTGGAAGGGGGCCTTTCAGCAGAGACAAAGGGTCTTGGCCAAAACAAGAAAGGAAGAGGATTTCCCTCTGATTATAAAGAGATTCTTTGGGGCCTCCAGAGGGGATTCATTTTCAAGGATTACTGATGCTAATCCCACTCAGTCCCACCACTCTGTCAGTCTGTTGTACTAGGGCAGCTTGCAGGTTGCTGGAAGCTATGTTACCTGCAATTCCAAAACCAGATGGCTCACCCATGGTGAACAGGTTTCAGAAGAGCTTCAGACTCGGAAACAATTAGGAAGAAGAAATAAACTGCGTACTTCTGGAAGACAAGCCCCCTGGACATCCTATGACTAGCAGAGGAGTTTTGCCAGATGTGGTGCCAGAAGATGAGCACCTCAGGTTGGAAAACACTCAAATGACAGCAGATGAAGAGTTGTCTCCTCAAAGTAGAGTCCATTTAATCGTGTATAGCTGAAGAAACACTTTCAGAACTTTCCTTTGTACCCATTCCAGAAGCGGGTGGACTATGAGGGATGGTATTGCTGTCAGATGGATCTTGACTGATCAGAGACACAAGAGAGATGTTTACTTATGTTTTACTAACTATGCAAAATCATTCACCTGTGTGGATTCAATCAAACTATGGATCACCTAGGGAAGGATAAGAATACCAGAGCAATTAGTTGTGCCCTTACAGAACTGGTCAATATCCCAAGAGGCAGTTGTTAGAACACAACAACTTTCCTGTTAAGGGAATACTACATGGTTTAAAATCATAAAAGGTATGTGTCAGGGTCGATCTTTTCCGCATACCTATTCAATCTTTATGCTCAGAATAATTAGAAAGCTGAATGATATGAAGTAGAATAAGACATCAAAATTAGAGGAAGGTTCATTATCAACCTGCAGTTTACAGCTAGTACAAGCTTGCCTGCTGAAAATGAAGAGAACTTGAAGCACTTCCTGATTAAACCTTCAGTACGGACTACAACTCAATGGTTTAAAAAAAATCCCCTCAATTGGACCAGTGAGGAGCATAATAAAGTGAGAGAAGACCAGAGTTGTCAAGACTTTCATTTTACTGGGCTCCACAATCAATGCCCTGAAAATAGCAGACGAGAGCAACAAACTGCATTGAGCAAATCCGCTGCAAAAGACCTCTTTGAAGTGTCAGAAAGGAAAGATGTCACTTGGAGGACAAAGGCATGCCAGATCCAAGTCATGGTATTTTCAATCGTATCATCTGCGTGAGAATACTGGATGATGAATAAGCAAGATCAAAGAAGAATTGATTAATTGAAATTACGGTACTGTCGAAGGATACGGAAATGACCAAGGACTGCCTAGAACAAACGGCTCTGTCTTGGAGGAAGTATAATCAGAATGCTCCTTAGACACAAGATAGAAAGACTTCATGTCACATCTCTGACACGTTATAAGCAGAGTCACGTGCCTGGAAAAGGATATAATATTTGCCAAGTAAAGGGTCAGCAAAAAAAAAGAATATCCTCACTGAGATAGATTGACACAGTGGCTGCAACAATGGGTGCAAACATCGTAAGGATTGTGATTTTGTGGAGAGAGCTGGACAGCATTTCATTCTGTTATATATGTTACACCAACTCAGAGGCCCCAAACAGAGTAGGGCCTGAGAGAAAGAGAACCCTACCTTGTTTGCATGACCCAGAGGAAGCAGACCATCTTTCTGATACTCTCTGCTCACAGCCAAGACCCAACTAAGGTCAGCAGAGCTACCCCTCATTTCACGTTCTCTTCTGAATCCAAGCTAATTTTTGGAAGTTCTCTGTCGATGAATTACTGCAACCAGTTTTGAATTGTCTTCAGCAAAATTCTACTTGTGTGAGAGATTAATTACATTGAGTGACGCTTTCCACATTATGTTGGATCACATTGCTTTGGAATGGGCACAAATATGGATCTTTTCCAGTCATTTGCCTAGGGGGTAGCCTTCCAAATGTCACCCGTAGAAAGTGAGTCCTTTCCAGGTTCCATCCATCTTTGGAAACATCTCAGTTGGTATTCTCTCAAGTCTTGGGTTCATATTTTGTCAACACTTTCCATTTATTTTGGAGTCTCTCTTCATTGCCATAGATTCTTGGTCATATGCTACTTCCTTCCATCTTCTTTTGATTCTTTTTGCTTGGTTCAATGTCTTGCCTAGGACCCCTTCAACATTACAACTTGAGGCTTGAAACTTTTCTTAAGTTCTTTCAGCCTTAGAAATGCCTCTCCTCTTACCACACTTATCCCATCTTCATGTTGAACAAATACTCAAAGAAGCTGGACTGTATGTAGAAAATTCAACATCATGAGTGAAGAAAGATTTATTAACAACCTCAGCTATGCACATGACACATCCTTGTTTGTTGAAAGCAAGAAGAACTTGAAGCATTTACTGATTAAAGTCAAAGACTACAACCTTTAGCATGGATTGCAGCTCAATGTACAAAAAACATCTAGACCAATTGGTAACATCACAATAAACATAGAAAAAGGCTGAAGTTGTCAAGGATTTCATTTCATGGGGATCCACAATCAATGTTCATGCAACCGCAGTCACATAATCAACTGACACATTGCCCTGGGTTAAACCACTGCACTATGCCTCATCAAAATGTTGAAGAGCATGATTGTCACGTTCAAGATTAATGAGTGTGTCTGATCCAAGCTATGGTATTTTCACTCACCTGGAATGGATGTGAAAGTTGGACTATGAATAAGGATGACCACAGAAGAATAGATGCTTTGTAATGATCACATTGGAAGCACCATGAACTGCTAGAAGAAGAAACAAATCTGTCTTGGAAAAAATATAGCCAGAATGCTCCTTAGAGAGAAGGATGGTGAGACTTTGTCTCGTGTATTGTAAGCATTGTTAGGTGAGACTAGCCTCCCCCCGCCCCATTCCAGGGTAAGGACATCATGTCTGGTAAAATAGAAAGTCAGCAAGAAAGAGGAAAACTTTCAACAAGATCTAGTGACACCATGGCTGCAAAAGTGTCCTCAAACCTATCAGGTGTGAGACAGGCACAGGCTCAGGCATTTTCATTTTGTTGGACAATGGGTGACTATGAAACAGGTCTGATTTGCCAGCACTGAACAACAACCACAATAACAACAATGCCTAAGACCCATCTTTATATACTCCACTACATTTTTAATGACATCAAGTTTTCTGAGCTCAGGGTTGACATTCCTGTTAGCAAGGGGTGTTTGCGGCTGTTTCTTCTTATTTTTGAGTCCTGGAACATCAAAAAGTGAAGATCCTGCAGGCCTTGCTCCATCCACGCCACGACAGTCAATGTCACTTTGAGGAAGCGACTCCTTCCCCGTTAGAATTAGAGAGTCTTCCAGCATAAGAACCTTATCTTCCAGTGCTACATCACATACTATTCCACAGCTAGGAATAAGGGTTTCGCTGCCTTGTTTTTCAGCAGTGTCAGGCTGCCCTCCCTGTCAATCTTAGTCTTAATGTTCCCTGGAAACCTGTTCACCAGACACGATCCTCTGAGATTTGAAATGCCAGGATTATAGCAGCCAGCATCCCAGCAATGCACAGCCACCACAGTCGATGAGCAGACAGAGGAGTGGTGACGATTTTGACATAGCCCTGGGAAGTCGTTAGAATGCTAAAAGCATTGTGGCTAGACTTCCTATCAGTTGGTAGAATGGAAGCTCAAAGTTATATGAAGTCTCTACAAGTGAAAATAGAGATGATTTATATTCACAATAGGGAGTGTATACCTTTATGGTTCAGTAGGGTTTTTGCTGCTGCTGCTTTTTGTACACTTATAAAGTTTAGCTCTTCCAAATCACTTCAACTTTCTCTCAGTTGAGCCCCGTGGAATATTTTTGATTCCCAAAGCAAAACCAAGCTTACCTCTACAATCAGTGCTTCTCAGCCTTGATAATGCCGTCACTCTTTAATACAACTGCTCATGTTGTGGTGACCCCCCAATTATCACATCATATGCTGCTTCATCATGGTCATTTTGCCACAGTTATGGATCGGGTGAGCCTGGTGAAAGGATCTTTCAACCTTCAAAGGAGTCACGACCCACAGCTTGAGAACTGCTACCCCTCCTCTTGGAGTAAATACCTCAATAAGAGCAGGTTCCAAAAATTCTCGAGGCTTTTTTTTTTTAGGCATCACTGCCCTCAGGTGGTGGGAGTAGGAGGCTCAGCCTATGCTCCTGGGAGCCGGAATTGAACCTCCGTCCCAGTGGGCCGCAGTCCCACGCACAACCATTACGCCACCGGGGCTCAGAGAGGCTTTTTTTTTTTAAGTGTAATATTATGAGATTTTATTCAAAACTCAGAACATAAGTAGGCAAAATTAGAACATGTGGAATATGAATATATCTAAAAATCAAGTACCTAGAACATTCCCAAAACCGTCCAAGGTGATGGCAGTTCTGTAGCTTTCCATCGGGCTGTCCTAGATTGCCTTCATAGGGGGTCACAGCCAGCATTCAGTTCCAAAAGTGTCGAGACTCACTTAAACAGTTACTTTTCAATGTAGATTTTGCTGTGTAAACAGAAATGAGCCTAAATTTTTTTTTCCCAATGGAAAAAGAAAAATCAACTCTGAGGTATAATTGTATAAAATCCTGTTTCTTGCCACGATATTAAAAAAAAAAAAAGAGGTAAATTTGAGGGAAAATTCTCAAAATGTCTCCAACAAATGGAGAAAAACCTTACCCAGGGCCAAAATAATGAAGAGCAAAATCAAGTAAGCAAATCTGCGCGTCTCTGGAAGCCCTCAGAGAGGCCCGCCTCGGGGTTGCCGGAGGTGGTGAAGTAAGAGAGTAAGAGAATGTGAGCGCCACCTGCCCTCCTGCATGTGCTGCGATCTGTTCTGAATAATCTTTTTTAGCAGCCAAGGCAAAAAGGGTGCCCTTATTAAACTTGTTCATTTAGGCAGATCTTAATATAATCAAAAAGTACGTCTAAACAGTTCATTGAGACACCAGAGATGACCCAGATCTCTATATTTCAATTGATGTACAATGTTTTTCTGATTATAAAAATAATGTAGACTTTTGGGAAGAATCAGTTGAGTAGAGCAAGGGAGAAAAAAAAACCCTAACTCTCCTTCCGCAACGTCTCACTGAAAGCAGTCTAAGTAGAACAAGTGAACTAAACATTACCAGCAGCCACAAAAGAAAGAAAGGGATAAAATATTAGGCTGCCACAGTCTAAAATGGCTGCCGAGAACAGAAACAGAATATACATTTGTTGTGATCTAACCCAGTCCCTCATATCAGACTTACCAAAAATTGATTGTACAAAATTTATAGAATTCAAAAATTCTTGATAATTCCCAAAAGATACCCGATGCTCTGCTGTCAGCAAAAGGTCAATAATTCAAACCCCTTGGTCACTCTGAAGAAGAAAGCTGTGGCAGTGGGATTCCATAAAGATGGATAGTTTGGGACACCTTGTATATAGTTTGGGAAGTCTACTGTGTCAAGGGGGATTACCATGAGTTGAAAACTGCTCAAAAGCAACAGGTTTGGCTGTGAACGATGGGCCAGAGGTGGTGAATAGGAAAAAGCTAGGTAGGATAGAAGCCTCTCTATCCTACCGTGGGACTGTCAATGCTTAGGACTCTCAGCAGACGACTGTCAGTGCTTACCATCTTCCCAGGGTTCTGTGAAGAGCTGGAAAAGCTAAAGGAATCTCATTGGAGAGGCCTACATCTAACTGTGTAGGGGACAATTAATAGCATCTCTGAAGAGAAAACAGAGGTCAAACCCTACAGCAAAGATCATGCTTAGCCCCGTGTAAGCTTTCTGTGCATCTAACCCCTAGCAAGTGCCATGAGTTCAATGGGCAGTTTGGAGTGGTGAGGCGGGGGGAGAGGGAGAAGACGATGAAGAAAGTTAGGAACTCACGAAGAGGGCAAGCTATAAGAATCGATCTGTATTCTAGCATAGCAAACAGATAACCTCTGAACAAATATGAACAAAATCAAGATTTTTAAAAAGTGGCCAACAGTTCTTCCAATGCACCAAAGTGCAAAAGACAGAAGAAGGGGTGGGCAGGAAAACAGAAAGGAGTGAGGGAGAAAGAAAGATGCTTCAAGAAGAAAGATTATAATCATCATATGATTGTCTGAGAACAATAATAATAACTGAAGAAACAGAAGTAGAAGTGACTGTTGTTATTTTTAGGTGCCATCAAGTCCGTTCGTAAGGGCCTATGTAGAAGAGGGCAAGACACTGCCTGGTCCTACGTCTCATTACAATCACTGCTGTGTTTCAGCCCATGGGTACAGCCAGTATGTCAATTCATCTCACTAAAGATCTCTCTCTTTCGCTGACCCTCTATCAACTGTGGTGTCCTTCTGCAGGGATTAACCCTTCCTGAGAGACAGCATGTCCAAGGTGCATGAGACAAAGTCACTCCTAAGGAACATTTTGACTTCATTTTACTAAGACATATGTGCTCAATCTTCTTGCTCTCTAGTACACTCAATATTCTTTGCCAAAACCATCATTTAGAGGTATCGATTCTTCTTCAGTTTTCTTTATTCAGCGTCCAGCTTTCATGTATACATGAAGCAACTGAAAATACCATGGCACAGGTCAGATGCACCTCAGTCCTCTTTGTTTCCTTTTTGTTTTTAATTGTTTTATTAGGGGCTCATACAACTCCTATCACAATCCATCCATCCATCCATCGTGTCAAGCATATCTGTACATTTGCTGCCCTCATCATCCTCAAAACATGTGCTTTCTACTTGAGCCCTTGGTCTCAGCTCCTCATTTTCCCTCTGCCTCCCCACTCCCTCCCTCCCCCTTGATAATTTATAAATTATTTTTTTCATATCTTACACTGACTGATGTCTCTCTTTATCCACTTTTCTGTTGTCCATCCCCCTGAGAAGGGGTTATATGTAGATGATTGTGATCAGCTCCCCCTACCTCCCCCCACCTTCCCCTTACCCTCCTGATATGGCTACTCTCCATATTGGTCCTGAGGGGTGTATCTGTCCTGAATTCCCAGTGTTTCCAGTTCTTATCTGTACTCATGTACATGCTCTGGTCTAGTCAGATTTGTAAGGTAGAATTGGGGTCATTATAATGGAGGGAAAGAAGCATTAAAGAAATAGAGGAAAGTTGTTTGTTTCATTGGTGCTAAACTGCACCCTGATTGGCTTGTCTCCTCCCTGAGACCCTTCTATAAGGGGATGTCCAGTTGCCTACAGATGGGCTTTGGGTCTCCACTCCACACTCCCTCTTATTCACAATGATATGATTTTTTTGTTCTGGGTCTTTGAAGCCTGATACATGATCCCTTCAACACCTCATGATCACTCAGGCTAGTGTGCTTCTTCCATGTGGGCTTTGTTGCTTCTCAGTTAAATGGCTGCTTATTTATCTTCAAGTCTTTAAGACTCCAAACACTGTATCTTTTGATAGCCAATCACCATTAGATTTCTTCACCACATTTGCTTATGCACCCACTTTTTCTTCAGCAATCATGTCAGGAAGATGGAATGCCATGTTAATAGAGCAAAGTGCTCTTGAATTAAGGGAATACTTGAGTAGAGGCCCAATGTCCATCTGCTACCTTAATACTAAACCTATAAATATTTGTACATAGATCTATTTCCTCATCATCATATATAAATATGTTTACATATGTACATACCTGTATTTAAATCTCTATAAATGCCCTTTGCCTTCTAGTTCTTTCCTCTATTTCCTTTTACTTTCCTCTTGCCTCACAATCATGTTCATCCTTCAGTTGGGTTTCAGTAATTTTTCTGGGCTACATTGCCCTTGATCAAGTCCTACCAGGCCTCCTACACCCTCCTCGTCATCAATTTTAGATCACTCATTGTTCCCTAAAACCATTGCTTTTTAACTCTTGAAAGAGGGCCTTTCTGGCAGAGTGATTTCTTGGCAGTTGCTTCCCTTTGGCACTGATTATAAAGTCAAGTAAAATGACATTGACCTCTTTCCTCTTAATGATGATGTTTGTTATTGGTCCAATTATAAGAATTTTTGTCTTCTTTATCCTGAGGTAAAAGCCATACTGAGGGCTGTCTTTGATTTTATCAGTAAGTTCTTCAAGTTCTCTTCACTTTCAGCAAGCAAAGTTGTACACCATAGGATATTAATGAGTCTTCCACTAATTCCAGTGTTTTGGTTGTTCTTTGTATAGTCCAACTTCTCAGAGAATTTGCTGAACATAGACTCAAAATTTATGGTGGAAAATACAACCCTAACACACCTTTTCTGATTTTAAACCACTAAACAACCCTTAGTTCTGCCTGACTGATTACCTCTTGGTTAATGTACTGTTTCTGTATGAGCACAATGAAATGTTCTGGAGTTCCTTGTCTTTGCAACGTTCATACTTTGCTGTGCATATGGTTGAATGCCTTGACATAGTCAACAAAACACAACTAAACCTCTTCATGCTACCAGCCAAGATCCATCTGACATCAGCTATGATCATCCGCATTTCACATTATGGTTAAGCAAAAATTCTTATAACTCTCACCAAAGGATTGGGTGGAACCAGGCAAAGAAGGTGTAGAGGATTCCCACTTGGGAATTGCTTAGTATTTCCATTCCTCTGGCTATAAGAGAACCATCTCAGAATCAGGAACAGAGAGAATCCCTAGAACCAGTAAAGAAGAGCCACCCACGGAACCTGAAGGGGTGGATGCAGCAGAGACCATACCACAGGAAACTGGAGACACCAGCATAGAGGAGTCATGCCACTGTGAGCCTGCAGGCAGCCTTCCTGACCCACAGCAGTGGAAGCAGAGGGACCAACTGATTGAGAGGCTGAGGACCAGAGAGAGTGTTGGCTGCTGACTGAGAAGAGGTGCTGCTATGAACTAAGGACGATATCCTTCATGTTTCCTGATCTCAGTCTTTCTGATCATAAACTGTTGTGATCTGTAAAAGGATAATAACAATGCGAGTATTGTCAGTGAATTCTCTATGGCCATTACAGTAGATTACAATGAAACCAGTCAGAAAAAGGCAAAGGAAGGAAGGGAGACATTTCTGACTTCTGCCTTGTGGCAATTGGTCTTAGGCTGGTGTGGAGTTAGATTTTCCTTCTCCTTTGTGTAGCCAGAAGAAGTCAGATGTAACCCTCCCTCACCCTTTCCTCACACATCCTCTTCTAAGTTTCTAGTACATCCTTGTCAATTCAATGACTACTGCAACCATTTTAATGTCAGTAAAATTTTACTTGCATAGGCAACTAATGCTATTGTTTGAGAATTTGAATTGCCCTTCTTTGGAATGAGCACAAATAAGGATCTCTTCTGGTCAACTGACCAGATAAATATCTTCCAGATTTCTTGGCATAGAGGAAAAATAGTTTCCAGCATTACACTCCTTGGTGGAAACATCTCAATTACTCGTCCACCAGTTCCTGAAGCCTTGTTTTTCAGACAATGTCATCTGTGCAGGTTGGACTTTTTCCTTCAAAACCACTGGTATAACAAGTATATTTACCCCTAAAAATTGTATGCTATAGAAGAAGGTAATAGAATATAATAAAATAAGGACAGAAGGTCAGAAAAGAATAAGAGGACATGGACTTTCAGAGAGGTAGGAAACATCACTGTCAGCCCACTCTTCGGTCAGCTAGCCATACTACAGTGGCTGCATGTGGCTGGGCGTCTGGAAGCTCTGCCATCCCTATTTCCATTCCTCACAAGGTCACTCATGCCAGAAAGGGTTCAGTGGAACTTCTGGACTCATGCAAAGTAGAAAGAAGGGCCTCTAAGTTCCTTTTAAATTAATGGCCAATGAACACTTCATAAATATCAGTCAAACATTATCTATATGGTGCCAGAAGATGAGTCACTCAAGTTGAAAGGCACTCAAAATGCAACTGGGAAGAGCTGACACCTCAAAATGCAATTGGCCTGA
Source organism: Nesogale talazaci (assembly GCA_004026705.1). Lineage (NCBI taxonomy): Eukaryota > Metazoa > Chordata > Mammalia > Afrosoricida > Tenrecidae > Nesogale > Nesogale talazaci. The sequence goes on along the minus strand of PVJH01004822.1, from coordinate 6,070 downwards.
ATGTCACAGAGGGTGTAATGCCTTGGGACCATCAGTTACTGTAGCATGGCTCAAGATCAGAAGGAACAGCAACAGCTATACATTACTCATTTGAAAGTGGTATGTGCTAAATGTGAACCTAGGAAAACAGAAAACTGTCAAAAATGAAATGGAACACTAAAAGATGACTATCCTAGGCAGAAGTCAATTAAAATGGACAGGTATTGACCATTTTGCATAGAAAAATCATACCATCTACTACTCCAAGATTGGCTAAGAGGAACAATATCATGTTTACTGTCAGAAAGAACATTTTTTGTTTGTTTTTTTGTAGCATCACTTCCCTGGTGGGAGTAGGAAGCCCAGCCTTGCTCCTAGAGAGCTGCGGCTGGATTTGAACTGTCAACTCTGTGGGCCGCAGTCCCTCACACAACCACTAGGCCACCAGGGCACAGCCAGAAAGAACATGTCAAGCTCTATCTAAATACCATTATACTGACAGGGAAAATCTAGTTAATACCACTATGTGGTGGATACATACAAGTAGCCAACCTGATATGAGTGTAGGGCTTGAGTTGACCCTGTCATTCAGGTCACAGTCTGATGGTGACTTTTTGTGGATATGACCTTCTCATAAGGACGGTCCTGGGGACCTTCCCACCCCTCTCTCTGCCTTCACCTTCCTGTTGACAGGACCTAAACACCTGTGCAAGCCCTATGATGCAACCCCTGACATTGGATCCCCAAGACTTTGTACCCACCGGCCCATGATGCTCCTGCCTTCTTCACCATTGCATGTAGCTTCATGAGTCTGAAGACTTGGGCTGGAATGTTTTATCGACGCATAATTATTTCTTGATATAAAGCTCTCATTACATACATATGAGTGCCATTGAATTTGTTTCCCTAGTCAACCTGGCTAACACACTAGTATTCCAAATTTGTACACCACCTGCTAATGCCAAAGATGAAGGAAGTGAAGATTTTTTATCAAATTTGAAGCCTGAAATTGGTCAAGCATGTGATCAAGATGCATTGATTATGACTGGTGGTTGGAATGTGTGCGTGGAAAACAAAGAAGATGAGTTATAGGAAAATACTACCACATTGGTGATTGTGGCAGTCATGTGCTTATGTTAATTTTATGATTGAAATGTAGGGGTGGAGTCTAGCCTATTAATCTGGAGATAGCCATTGAGTAGCCAATGAGGCTTCTATGTGGGCATGGCTTTCTCCTGAGACTTCTGGGAAATCTCATGATATTTCCCTCGTGAAGATGAGAAGCTATCTTCCCCAGATGTTGGGAGTTAGTCTCAGAGGCGGTGAGTCATGAAAAAGACAAGATGGCAGCATCTGAGAAACTAGAAGAGCCGGCAGAGAGACCACATGGCTTCGCCCTGATGGAGCCAGACCTCTGAAGCTGGAGCAGCATGCTGTTGATGGACCCTGAACCCTGGAAGCGAGGAGCCATGGGGAGACCCCTGCCAATGCCAGAATTCTGCACCCACTGACCTATGACTTTGTGAGTTGGAAGGAGACTTTGTAGACTGATTTCGGGCATATGGGTTAATATCAGACTTATGACTTTGTACTGGACGGGATTGGGATGCCTTCTTAGTGTCACATTCCTTTTGTATATAAACCTTTCCTTATATCAATATGCGTGTCTATGAAATTTGTTCCTCTAGTCTACCCAGACTAACACAGTGATCAACTAATGTTTGTAGTCACCTAATAGAATTTTTCAAGACCAATGACTTACTTGTTGCAGACCTTTTTCAGAAACATAAACAGCAATTATACACAGGAACTTCACCAGGTGGAATACACCGGAATCAAAGGGACTACATCTGTGAAAAGATGATGGAGAGGCTCAATCTCACCACTGAGAAAAAGGCCAGGAGCCAGCTGTAAAATAGACCATCGGTTGTGCACCTGTAAGTTGAAGCTGAGGAAGATCAAAATGTGTCTCCAAGAACCAAGTGCCATCTGAAGCATATCCCAGCTAAATGCAGAGTCCACCTCAAGGTTACATTTAATGGATTGAACTTACTAACCAAGATGAGTTGTGACATCAAACACATAATACAAGGGGACTTCGAAAAGTTTATAGAAGATATCCATTATCCTTTTCTTTTTTAATCCTGATAATTTATTCTTTCAGTATAGAGGCTTGCTTCTTTAAAAAAAAAAATTTTATTGACATAGAATTCATGTACCATACTCTACTAGGTCAATTAGTATGGTCTCCTGCACAAAAGAATTTAAATTGCTCCATGGGTTGGGAAGTCCATCACTCTGTCCCATGCTCTGGCTTCTGGTGCTGCTGCTGCTCTGCTGATGTAATTTCTGTCCCAGAATCCTGGAGATTCACTGCACAGGGATCTTAGGTCTAGAGGACGAGCACCACATCTGACTCTTGCTGGTAATGAGATCCCACCTCCTGATTTTTAGAGGGATCATGTTTTACACAGCAGGAAAACTACTCTGAATAATTCTGTTCATAATTACTCACAGGTAAATCCTACCAGTACATCCCCAGCCTGCACCCCCCCCCCCCCCCCCCAACCTAAAAGACCCATACAGGGAAAGATTGTTTCGAGGGGAGTAGAGACTGGCTGGCAGAGCCACATTAAATAATTGAGTGCCCCTGCACATGCAATTTAATGGTTTAAAGGTGTTGAAGAGAATTGGTTTCTCCATTATCTTTTAATTCTAGGAACTCTTCGCAGCCCCTTCGACTATGAAGCAAGCAAAGGGTCATAAAAAAGGCAGGAAATAAAGGACAGCCATGGACGTCAGAAGATCCTCTGAACTTGCCCTTTGGTGCAGCATCGCTCAGGAAAAGAACAGAAATGACTAAGCTTAGTGAAGAGTTCGTCAGACCGGCCAGGGGAACCAGTCCCGGGAGAAAGACATCATGCTTGGCAAAGTAGAGGGACACTTAAAACAAGGAAGGCCCTCAACGAGAGGGATTGACACAGCCACTGCAAAAATGGGCTCGCCCCTAAAAGCAATTGTGAGAAGGGTCCGGGGCAGACAGTGCTTCGATCTGCTGTCCTTGGATAGGGTCGCCATTAGCCAGAACTGACCCACCAGTGCCCAACATCAACAATAATATGCGCAAAATGTCGGAGGATGCAGGAAGCATCAAAGAAGGGGAAAAGAAAGCAAAGAGTCGTTGTACCCCCTGCACTGCCACCCCTCCATAAAAACAAGTTGCTGTTGAACAATTTCAGGAGCCAGTAGATGGTGAAGAATTCATGATACTAAAGAAAGGAGTCTGCGCTGCATCGAAGGCTCTGGCAAAAACTATCGTTCCAGGACCTGACAAAATACTCACTGATGTGGTTCAAGAAGTGGATGCAATGGTAGAAGCCCTCACTCCTCTATGCCAAGAAACGTGGAAGCCAGTTTGACCTAGTCGGTTGACTTGAAAAGATCCTCTGATGTGCCCAACACAATGCAAAATTACCAAGCTCTCATTAAGATCACATCCAAGTAATGTGTTTCTGAAGTTAATTAAAACTCACTTCATACATTGGCAAGGAGCCGCCAGGATTTCAAGTCAGATTCAGTAGAGGACAAGGAAGGGGGAAACACCATTACTGTGTTCAATGGGTCTTGGCTGAAAGCTGTGTTTCTGTGTTTTATTGATGATGCATTCAGCTGCCTCTATCATCACACATTATGAATAACACTGTGAAGAATGGGATGGCTCAAACTATGAATTTTGTCCTTGTGAAATATGTTCATAGATGACATGGATACTTAGAATGCTGAGTGGTTTAAAGTGAGGAAGGATGTGTGTGCAGGCTGCACTCTCTCTCCAGAATTATTCAATCTCGATGCTGAACAAGTAATCTGAGAAACTGTACCACATGAAGAAGAGCTACAACCACATGAAAAACCCATTCACAACCTTCAAGTTATAGATAACCTAGCCTTGCTTATAGAAAGTGAAAAAGACTTGAAGCACTTAGCTAATGAAATCAAAGGCCACAGACTGCATTATGGATTATACCTCGAAATGAAGAAAACCAAAATTCTCACAAAACAATAAGTTACAGAAATGATTAGTGAAATCAAGAAACATGGTTTGGTGGTAGGAGGGACATGCTACAATGCAAGAGGGTTGAGAATGGAGTTAATAATATTAAGGAAAGTGCCCCAAATCATTTATTCTCAACAGCAAAGGATATTTTCCCCAAGAGGATAAAAATTAATTCTTCTGTTATTCAAATTCCACAGACTCCTAAAAGCTTATGAGCAGCTATCCAAGGTTCAGCTATTGTTTTTTTTCCTGTCCAGAGAAAAGCAGAGTGATGAAAACTGGAAAACACTTGGAAACAATCAGTCTGGCAGCCTCACAGACTCCATACCCATTAGCCTCCATAACCCAGAGACCAGAAGGAGTAGATGGTGCCCAGCTGCCACTAACAACCCTCCTGAAAAAGGATCACATTAGAAAACCTAGGACAGAGTGGGAGAAAGAACTCAAAATCGTCTGAGCCCAGCTGGATGGCCACCAGAACATGATCCTGGGTCACTCTGACATTAGAGTGATCAGCCATGTAAAAAGCAAAGGGTAGGATCCACGCATGGACAAAGAGGTTAGGGGAAACAGAGGAGAGAGGTGTGTGATGGATCAGATGAAAGAAAATGTGTCCAAACTGCTGAATGTAAAACGGATTAACTGCTTTGTAAACCTTCACCTTCTTTGCACCAGAAAGGTTGTTTTTGTTTCTTCATTTAAATTTTTTAAAAATTATTGCACAATGTGGATGACTAGGTAGGCATCCCAAGTTGAGTCCCCTTAAAATAAAACATACTTATGTGTTAAATCCCCCTGGGAGGCGGTCATTTGCGTTTTGCCTAATGGGGAAGCAAAAGACAGAACCTAACGAGAAAGACCATCCGTCTCCAGGCAGGTCCACCCGCGTACAGATATGCTGCTGTGGTCAGAAAGAAGCAATCTCGACCTTCACGGTGACATTGGCTTTTCACACAGATAGTCACAAAATGTGGCAGTGTAGCTTATAGTTGTTCTATTAAGACAGTTACCCATGCTACACCATGCTTCAAGACAAAGTTTTTATCTTTTGTCATTAGGAATAAATATTTCACAATACATAATTATGTACTATTTTGTGACTAATCACTATGCTTTAATTATGCTCAATTTGTAACAATGACAATACATCCTACATCTCAGATATTTACATTACTATTTATAACAGTAGCAAAATGAGAGTGATGACATAGCAATGAAAATTAACTTAAGGTTGGGGGTCACTGCAACATGAGGAACCGTCTGAAAGGGTCGCAGCATGAGGAAGGTTGAGAACCCATCTTACAGGGAACGGGGAGGGCTCCCCAGAGTTGCTGAGAGTCCTGATGCCCTAGTCCTGGGAGCCAGCCTGAGTCAGGAGCCCAAGGCCCCGGCCTCTCTCGTAAGGACTTACTGAAGATAAAGGGCATCAGGCAACGTCGTCTGTATTAACTAGAGTAGTGTCTCTCACTGAGACTCACTCCCTGCTTTCTCATGGGATCACAATGGTGAGATGAAGGTTTAACGAGCTCCCTTTTGCTGACAAAGAAACGGAAGCTCCGCAGGACAAGGGACTTTCTCAACCTCACGGAGATTGAACTAGTGGAGCTGAAATGCAAATCCATTCTTCTGTCTCCAAGCCAATGACCTCTCCCCTGCCCATCCTCCACCACCCCTTTCTCTCTCTCTCTCTCTCTCTCTCTCTCTCTCTCTCTCTCTCTCTCTCCCTCCCTCCCTCCCTGTCTCCCCCCTCTGCCCCACTAGGCTTTTGTTTCTCTTTCTCCTCTTTTTTTGTCATCCTTGGATTTTTCCTTCTTATTATTTTCTCTACCCAGCTCAGAGCTCAGATTTCCCACCATTCATCCACATCCAAAGAGGGGCAGATAGCAGCCCCAAAGTTCCCCCTGTGGAGGCTGCTTGGGGGTTGAGTTCTCTGCATGGCGGGACATGGCAGCTGCATTCCTCCAGGAATCAGAACAGCCTGGAGACTCGATGCAGGGAGAGGGAGAAACAGCTTTTGGCCACCCCCCCTCTTCATTG